>JARUPZ010001062.1:0-24928 GCA_031213475.1 Nereocystis luetkeana | reverse complement strand
AGCTTTGTGACCACAGAACTTGTATCTCTTGAAGAATCGGCATGGACACTGGTTGTGCTGGATGTCGACGGGTAGAAATAACGGTTTAATGTGAAGAACACACACAATGTCATGGTAATTGAAGCACATCTATCTACAACTCAGACATGCAGCAGCAGTGTGTGTGTTCTACCCAGGTCCTTCACAAAAAGAAGGATCGAACTGACTGCAACAACTATAGAGGGATTTCGCTTGTTGCCCACGCAGGCAAAGTGTTGTTGAAAATCGTCGCGTCCCGCCTCAGCAACTACTGCGAGACCGAGGAACTACTCCCCGAGGAACAGTGCGGCTTCCGCCCCGCACGATCAACGATTGATATGTTGTTCGTCGTGCGCCGGCTGCAAGAGCTCGGACGACAGAGGAAAATCCCCTTATACGTGTGCTTCATCGATCTGCAGAAAGCGTACGACTCTGTCGACCGAGAGCTGTTATGGAAGGTACTCACACGCTTTGGCGTACCAACCAAGATGCTGATAATTATCCGTAATTTCCACGATGGCATGCGGGCTCGCGTGCGTACTGATGACGGCGAGCTCTCGGAATGGTTTGATGTCACGCAGGGGCTGCGGCAAGGCTGTGTACTATGACCGTTACTGTTCAACGTGTTCTTCGCTGCTGCGTTACACGTCGTACTAGTACGCTTCAGCCAAGACGAAGCCATTGTAAGGGATTTGGTCCAACTCTGGGAAGCTGGAGTAGTTCGAACAGGGAAGGAGGAGCCATTGGCGTGCGTGCGAAGGTCTGTATGAGGCATGTTGTACGCCGACGATGCAGGAATTGTCTCGAAGTCGGCTGAAGGGCTCGCAAAAATGATGACAGTCATCGTGACTGTCTTCGCAGCAGCAGGCCTCACGGTGTCGGAAAAGAAGACTGAGACAATGGTCCTACAAACACCAGACCGGACAACCCTCGCACCACCGCTCGTCATCGAAGCGGCAGGTCAGAGGTATAAGCAGACGACCCAGTTCTTATACCTAGGCGGCGTTATCCACGAAAACGCTGACCTCTCGCTCGAAATCGACCGACGGATCCGCCTCATGCGAGCATGCCTCAAACGGTTCGGCCCGGAGTTGTATGATAGGACGACCGCCCCCCTTAGCCTTAAAGTCCGAATGCTGAAGGCCGAGGTGATTGAGACCCTGCTGTACGGGTGCGTGACGTGGACCCTCAGAGCGGAACACTTTGCCAAGCTTCGAACGGCTCACCACCAAGTCCTGTTGCGAGTCATTGGCTTCCAGCGCCGACTTCATACTGACCATGCCACCCTCTCGTACGCGAAGGCCCTCAAGATGACACGTTGCGAGAGCATCGAAACGACCATTCGTAAACGGCGGCTCTTCTTTACGGGGGGCGTGGCACGGCAAAGCAAGGAGCGATTACCCAATCGGGTAATGCTCGGGACGATAGCTGGTGGGGAGAACCCGAGACCAGGCGGACAGTGTAAGACTTGGCATAGATGCATAGTCGAAGACCTTAGGGAGTTCCGAGCCACCGAAGGGTCAACGGAAGTTGCCCCCTTGGTGTTTGGAGTTGAGACCGCGTTGTGGCCCACTGCAGCCAAAAAGGTGGGGAAGTGGTACCGGGGGATCCTTGAAGCAGCCGAACGGTTCATGGTGAGGTGGCACGAGGCTGAGGCTGAGATGAGTAGACAGCGCCGCGCATCCGCCGTGGATGGTGCCCAAGGGAACGGGGGGGGAGGGGGCAACAGGAGAAGTGGCATAAAGCCCGACCGAGGGAATGCGGAGAGGGGGGGGAACAGGAGGGGTAGAAGGGAAACGGCGGTAGACGAAAGTGGGAAGGAGATGGCAGACAGGGTAGCAAGGCACCAAGTCGACTATTAATAGAAAGTAGAATATGACCATACTACTAGTGCTACCAACTGGTGCAGCTGGCTCGAACGTGGTCTTCCCTTGTCTTCTCTTTTAGTTTTTTTTTTTTTTTTCTTTCTTGCGCTGACTCTCCGTGATTTTCATTTCATTTTTTCTCTTCCTCTTCCTTTTCTGATTGATAAGCCGTACTCAAGGAGCTGTGTGGCGTGGTTGGAAGACGAACCTGCTCTGCTCGGCTCGTATTGTCTGACGCCAAGGGGCTGGGCATAGTTGACGAACGCAGGGCGGAGACGGCAGTCTGGGTAGCAAGGTACCAGGCGGATTAGCAGGGAGAACCTGGCTATACTACTCGTACCACAAGCTGCTGCCGCCACCTGGAAGGTGCTTTGGGCTTTGGTCTGCCTGTTATTTCCCCTTTGTTATTTTTCCTTGTTACTTTCTCCTTGGTTCTTTGTCTTACTCTGTTCACAAGCAGTGGTGTTTTTTGTTATTTCTTCTTTTTCCAGCTCGTTCTTTTTCAAGTGTTGGCCACCTCGCCTGCGGGGGGGGGGGCACGACAGATTGTTTCTCTTAGATTTTGCTTTCATTTTTCTTCTTTTTCTTTTTCGATTTGTCTACCTTGTTTTTGTTTTCTCTTTGATTGTTTCTTTTCGTTTCACTATTTCATAGATTGCGTATGTCGTGCCTGTCGTATCTAGTATGATGACACGGCTTTGCATTGCCCACTGCAGTTCACACTGCACACGTGGCAACGTAGTATCTCTGTGGCGTAGCTTTGTGACCACAGAACTTCTATCTCTTCTAGGATTGAAGAATCGGCACGGACACTGGTTGTGCTGGATGTCGACGGGTAGAAAGAACGGTTTAATGTGAAGAACACACACACACACACACACACACACACACACACACACACACACACACACACACACACACACACACACACACACACACACACACACACACACACACACACACACACACACACACACACACACACACACACACACACACACACACACACACACACACACACACACACACACACACACACACACACACACACACACACACACACACACACACACACACACACACACACACACACACACACACACACACACACACACACACACACACACACACACACACACACACACACACACACACACACACACACACACACACACACACACACACACACACACACACACACACACACACACACACACACACACACACACACACACACACACACACACACACACACACACACACACACACACACACACACACACACACACACACACACACACACACACACACACACACACACACACACACACACACACACACACACACACACACACACACACACACACACACACACACACACACACACACACACACACACACACACACACACACACACACACACACACACACACACACACACACACACACACACACACACACACACACACACACACACACACACACACACACACACACACACACACACACACACACACACACACACACACACACACACACACACACACACACACACACACACACACACACACACACACACACACACACACACACACACACACACACACACACACACACACACACACACACACACACACACACACACACACACACACACACACACACACACACACACACACACACACACACACACACACACACACACACACACACACACACACACACACACACACACACACACACACACACACGCACACACACACACACACACACACACACACACACACACACACCCATATCAAAGTCCGACTCGGTGGTCATTTCGCGCCCAACAGACAAATACGTGAACCGACGAAACGCCGAGAGTTCGACAGGCAGCTTTTTATGTCCGATGGAAATTGTCGTGAACGAGTAGTCTCCAGGGTCATCTCCACTCTCAACCAGCCTATCCAGCCCCGTAATACGTCTGGTATGGTTGAGATTTTCACTACGGCTGTTATTGATGCGGTCGAAAAAGAGGTATCACCCCCTGCACGTCGCCACCGCAGACATGGATTGTGTGAGTCTGCCGAAACCTTGGCCGCATTCATACCAGCATGGACAGCGGGGGAGGATGCACAACAATTCTTGCGTGCCCACCCCCGGGACAGAACCGCGTGGAAGACCCTGAGATCTGCGTGTGCGAACCTGCAGAAGGTGATTGCCGCAGGACTGCATGCATATGGAAAAATCTCTCCGATAAGGGTCAGAACGCCTCCGTATATTGATACATATCTCCAACTATTTCCAAACTTGGAAATTATTGAAAAAACTCTCCCCGATGAGAGTGAGCCTAAGCATAACCCTTGGTCTTGGTTAGTTGATACGTATGATGGTGGTGCTTTCTGTTCAGCATGTATGTGGTGTGCCACATCTATCTCCTGATGGGAGGCACGACAGACTGCTGCGTCACCGACCCTTCGGTGGCTCGCAACTGAGCCGGTCGCCCCGGTGGTTCAAGTGGTTAACCTCGAATTCTACTTGTTTGAGTCCTTGGTTCGAGCCCTAGGAGGGTCGGACTTTGACTTTATTTGCAAAAAAAAAAAAAAAAAAAGGGATTCGATTGTTGAGAGCGCCTTGCAGCGTGGGTAGGCACAATTCGATGCGAGTCGACGAGGGAAGAAAAGGCTGAAATCTTCTCGCGATAAAAATGAAGGCACGTACCGTAGCGGGAAGGGGGGAGAAGAGCCTGCTATGTGACCCCGGATCTGAGTTACGAGTTGGAAGGAGAGAGAGAAGAAGATGTGCGAAGATAATGAATGGGATGGAAAAAAAAAAAAAAAAAAAAAAAAAAAAAAAAAAAAAAACTCTCTACTACAGCGGTCAGGCAAGGGTTTTGTACGGAGTAGGCCAGGCTGTTAAGGAGTCGTTGTGTACTGGTAGTAAGTAAGTATGAATAGTCTGTGTACACGTGTGCACACACCAGTTTACCTGGTATTGACGAACGGCTCATCATGTCTAGGCGTTTTGAGCTGGCTGGTAAATAAATGCGAGGCCAAGGCGAAGCAGTTATAATCTTAGTTAATGAATTTCGTCGTCGCGTATGCTTCAACTGATTGTACCAAGGACGCCGAACTGAAACGTAATTTCTGGCAGAAGCTGGAGGACTTTTATGGCAAGTGAAAAATTAAAATTCCATCTTTATGGACATTTAGCAAAAAAAAAAAATAGTATGCGTCGTTAAAAGGCACAACAACAACGTACCTGGTATTAACAGTACGTATCTCTGTGGCGTAGTTCTGCGACCACAAAAGTTCTGTGTGACCCCAAAACTTGTACTCGTAACTCTCCCGGATTGAAGAATAGAAACACGGACAGCAGCCAGCAAGCAGTGCTTGTGCTGGACGGATGTCGACGGGTAAAAGGAACGGTCTAATGTGAAGAATACATGCACCTGGTCTTTACAGCTTACAGCAGCGCGAGGAATATTCGGAACTTCGATACATATATATATGAAATTCGCATTTCCCCCCAATCGACCGTCACAGCAGATGTCTTGAACATTCAAAAGTTACACTACTAATAATAATAATCAGGTACTATTAATAGTATCCTATAGGTTCGTCACGAGCACGGGTTTACTGCTGTATACGGGTACAGGAAATGTTCGTTTTAGATCCCATCGCTTTGGATGAACACGACGATGTTGATGTGGTCAATTAATCGATACAACAAGCAGAGCGAACTTTGCACCCTTTTCGCCTTCAACGCGACAAACGACAAACCCACATAGGAAAAAAACAATGCGAACGAGGTACACGGGTGTTCAGTGCTGATTGGTGGTGACACGCTCGGAAGAGGCGGCGTTTCGGGCAACAATCCACAGATAGATCTGCGAAAAGCCACACATACGCTTTCCGAGCGGGAAATGTGGGCTGCTATTGATAGAAGACTCCGAACGAGTGTGGACCCAAAGGCGATGGTCCCAAATGTCAAGCCGGCCGATGCATTTGAACGACACTGCCAGCTCAGGCCCAACAGAAAAGCCATACATACGCTTTCCGAGCGGGAAATGTGGGCTGCTATTGATAGAAGACTCCGAACGAGTGTGGACCCAAAGGCGATGGTCCCAAATGTCAAGCCGGCCGATGCATTTGAACGACACTGCCAGCTCAGGCCCAACAACAACTACCGCGCACGAGCTCCGATCCCTGCTGCAGCTGCTGTCGCCCGACGGAGGATGCCAGCGATGGTCTGGTTTACGAGCAGTTTGTTTTTCTGGTGTTACGCTGCTTTGGCCTCTGCAGCAGCAGTAGTGGCCCACGGCGTGGGGTCGGCCTCCGAGGCACCGGGGGGGGATAAGCCGTACCCTCCCCTGAGGTTGGCTGAGCTGATCGTTTTAACCACTGCAAAGGAAGACTTCAGAGGTCATGACCAAGCGTTTGAAACGGCCACGAGATGGAACAAAGATAGGCTCCGGGCAAGCCAAGTAGAAGCCCGTGCGCCGCACTTGGCCTGCGCAGAGTACGGCCACGGCCACGAGGCCACCTCTGGTCTGCAAACGTTTCTCTCTCCTGAGGCGGTGAAACCTGTACACCACTCCAGCGAACATGGTGCGTGCTTCATGGTCACAGCTTCGGACACTCAGGCCGCCGAACTGTCCGCTGGGTGGGATGGGTTTGACCTGACGAGCTTTGGGCCATTTCCTTCCGCGCTTAAAATAGCTCCTGACGTCATTGAGCACGGCAGCAGCAGCAGTAGTACAAGAGCACCGAAGGGAAGTGGTGGATTTGGGCGGCTGACCACGACTCACGGATCCAAGATGCGTATGGACAACGTTCAAGGCCTAATGGTGGAACTTACGCCTGGCATATTGCCCGCACACTCTTCGGAGGCTGGGGCGTTCATTGAAAACTTGCTGGAAGGTCTCATGTCGGAGTCGGCGAACCTTCACTCTGATAACTTCTGGTCTGACCCCGCCATGTTGGGCGGTGATCACCTTGCTATCCCGGAAGGCGCCTTGCGTGGGCGGGAGTGGAGCAGAGCTGCTACGGTGGTCCACGAGCTGAGCACAGCAGCAGAGACAACTCCCGGAGATATCTGTTCGTGGGGGGGTGTTTCTATGCACCATGCTGCCAACGATGTACTACTGCTCTCAGGTACCGTCCGTGCAAGACAACATTTATTTACATTTTGAATCCATCCCATAAATTTTAAAGTACGTACCAGGTATTTACGCGTAGAGGAGAAAAAGCATCAGGCGGTGACCGCCAGGGCCAAAGGAGCCGAATATATACTCGTACGTACGTACGTGAGAAGAGCGCTTGGTATTTTTTATTGTCGTCACTACACAGCAGCATAACCAATCGCAATAACCAACGAGTCAGGTGATTCGATAAATATATTTTCTGATGTAAAGTGACGTGGCCAAATACAGCAGCAAAAAAAGTATCCGGACATAAAAAAAGAAATACTCGTACGAGTATCGATCAATTCAGATCAATTGTCAATCGCGTTTCTCTTGGAACAAAAATTAGCCATCCCACCGATCGGTGGGTAAAGACTGCGTAGAGGAACGGTTTCCTGACATTCATTTTGAGATCTAAAAGTTTGTTGTCCGTATTATTACAGCGTTTCTCTTGAGAAGTACCCTGGTACTATCTATGGTCCGGTCGCCCCGGTGGTTCAAGTGGTTAACCTCGAATTCTACTTGTTTGAGTCCTGGGTTCGAGCCCCCCAGGTGGGTCGGACTTTGACTTTATTTGCAAAAATAAAGAAGGATTCAATTGTTGAGAGCGCCTTGCAGCGTGGGTAGGCACAATTCGATGCGAGTCGACGAGGGAAGAAAAGGCTAAAATCGTCTCGCGATAAAAATGAAGGTACGTACCGTAGCGGGAAGGGGGTAGAAGAGCCTGCTATGTGACCCCGGATCTGAGTTACGAGTTGGAAGGAGAGAGAGAAGAAGATGTGCAAAGATAATGAACGGGATGAGAAAAAAAAAAAAAAAAAAAAATCCCAGCGTGGGTATATAGGAACCGTTCCCCAAAATCATTTCGAAATATTATGGTACGAGTGAAACAATGAATTTGTTTCGAAATCTAAAACTGAGCCGCAAAACCTGCAACGGACAATACTCTAAATAGAAGTTGCCTCAGATTCATCATGTTCTTTTTCAGCTATTGTATAGGTCACGTTTTGAACTTTTGTGAAACTATGAAATAAGAAATTTGAAAAAGAACGAAACTCTGCTATTAAAATAGGGAGGGAAATTATGATACCCGTCTATTTCCGTCTGAATATATGGCATACCCCATGTTATTCAGCAGTTGTTGGGGGGGGGGGGCTGTGGCTAAAATCAGGTATACTTCATCCGTTTGGGCGAAATCAGGTACAACAACAACACAACAACACAACAACAATAACAACAACAACAACAACAACAACAACAACAACGTTGAACTTCGTGGGGACTATCGCGTGCAAAATTATACCAGGTATGTATGCACATTTCAACATTATTAGCAGAGAACCAAATTATCCATCCAAAAAATACATTTCGTAGGTTGCTCTGCGCTCGGCTTGCAGTGCTACGAGCATGGTGCGAATGTATACCGTAATATCCTCGGGAAACATTTTTGGTGAAGAAAAACACCCCGGGGCGTTCTCACAAGTACTACTGTATGTAGGGAAACGACCTTTCGGCGTGTTCTACGATAGAGGTAGCACCTTTCCGCTATTTTTTTCTGAATGACGGGGTTTCCCAACCCAAAATCGTCGTATTATTGCCAACCTTGTTTCGGAAAAAAATAACGTTTTTGCATACTTGAGTCACGGGATAAATAAGTCATTGGGATGCAATTTGTTTTTTTTGCTTAAGTCAGTTTTCGGGTGAGGTATGGAGCTCCTTAAGTGAGGGTGTGTCTTAACCCCTTTAGAACCTGCATCCCGTTTTGGGGACAAACCACTCAAATTTCAAGTAGTTTGTCCCCAAAACGGGACTGCGGTTCTAAAGGGGTTAACCCCCCCCAGAGAGCATGGAAACGAGCCGAATGGAATATTATTTGCCGCATGAATTGGTGTTGATTGGTTGTGGGAAACGAATAGATTCAGTGCAGCCCAAGAAAAACAGTATAGTATCTATTAATATTAATAGGAAGAGGAAGAAGACGTGTTGCACCCCTTTTTCTTGTTTGGGAGGACCGAACGGCCCGACCGAACGGGAACAAATAGCAGATTATTTGATGTAGATGGACACCACCGAAGATTATGTGGATACCAATTCATTGGTCGTGGCATGTGCAAAAGATACCGTTCGTGGCGATTGGGCTGGCGAGGCCCAGGATTCTGCGTGGACCCAAACACGTTTTTTAAGATAGGAACGGAACGAATGACCACGAGCAGCCTCGTCCCGTTCCGCTCGTTCCCATGTTCTCTGGGAGGGTTAAGACACCCCCGGAGCAGCCGCAGAAAGTTCGTGGTGAACCTCTATCGTAGAACGCCTCTTTCCGTAAAAAAAGAAAAAGAAGAACGGGGCGAAAAATCCCCCCGGGGTGTTGGTCTCTTTTTTTTTTGGTTTGAAGCATCCACCGGACGAAAACGCAAACAAACCGGTTTTTCCACGGACCTCTCGTGCTGGAACCCACAATGTCGGGCCTGAGCAACATGTACGACGAAGCATTCAAGAAGCAGAAGAGCGGTGATTGGGGAAGCTTGCGCCCTTCGTCGCCGGGAAAGGACCCCCCCCATCCGACACCCCTCTGATGCCAAACAGGGTCGGACGAAACGAGAGTAGTACCCCACGCCCAGGTTCACCCTCACTCGCATCACTGGGCCAACGGGCCGTTCCGAGTAGTACGAGATCCATCAAAAAAAGGTGCAGGTGTTGGAGTTCAGCCCAAACAAATCGCCAAAAAAATAGCCCCCAGAGCGGACTCGAAGATAGGGGGGGGTGCAAAACAAAAATACAAAAAAAATAGGCCCGGGGTTCTCAAAGGTGTTTGTGCGTCCCCGGCGGTTTTATTCGGCAGGCGGGGGGGGGCATTCACGAAGTCCGGGGTGTTCACAGAGAGAGGTCATTGCGGTATGTATGTACCTGGTATGTAGTTGTTTTCATCACCGTAATGCAGTCTATACTAGATCCCCAGCACGTGTCGCCTGAATAGTGCCGGCTGCCCTATATACTGCCGGTAAATTCGTTGTCACAGACAGGTGGGATTAACCCTTTTAGAACCGCAGTCCCGTTTTGGGGACAAACCACTCAAATTTCAAGTAGTTTGTCCCCAAAACGGGACTGCGGTTCTAAAGGGGTTAACCGGTGTACCGGGATATTTCCGGTTGCCGCTATAGTGCCGGTATTGTTTGATGTGGCGCATATCGGCACTATAAAGTGGCCCATGCTTACTGTCGTACTGGGTCGAATAGTTGAGGGCCCGTTTGGGCGAAGGACGCTTGTCGGCCTCAAATCGAGTGTTTTGTTGTGAACCGAATTGAATTCGATTCGATTTGGTTGAAGAATACAAACCCAGTGCTTATCTCGGGAAACCACGTGCCATGCACACATGCATCCTTTCCGAAATTGTTACAGGTATCAGATACCGGAAAAAGCAGCACCTCACACAACACCCGGCTGACAAACACCCAAGAGAGCAGGTGAGGGCGACGGCGTCCGCCGTCGCGTGCGCGCCGCCGCCAGCCTCTGTCTTGTTTTGGTGGCGCTGGCTAGGAAGCTGCCACCCTCAGCTTTTCGATTGGGTTTGATTTGCGTCCCAAAAAGTCATTTTTCACTCCGATCGGATCAAATTTCCCTCAGCCCAATTTCACACGTGCGTGCCTTCTTGGTGATTCATGCTCTGAACAATCAGTGAAAAATTCAAGTCCGTTCATCATGAAAAAGAAACGAATTGAAAGCAATTCGATTCAGATATTTTTTTCTTCGTTGAAACGGGCCCCAACCCGTTTTGATTTCTTCGTTGAAACGGGCCCCAACCCGTTTTGATCGAGATAAGCGAGTTACTGATGTGGCTTTTTGTGATTCGCGTGTCATAGATTGTGTACCGGCGTACTTTTCCATTTGACATCATTGTCCTTTCAATACCCACCTGTGGCGCCACTACCAGGCAACCGCTTAGGCTAGGTCTTCGGCTCGCATTTCCTTGCGCGGACGGCGTGAGGGGTGTTCGGCTGACATTGCCCGCTTGATATATTTACGTGTTGTGCTATACGTCGTACAGTAGCACATACTACTACCATGTTTTAGATCGTACGAAGTAGTATGTATCCCCAGGTGTTCCATATTTCAGCCCATAGAGCATCCCATAGGATGCACCACGGGATGACCCATGGGATGCCTCATGACATGTCCCATGATATACGAGCAGGCAGCACGTATTGAACTATCAAGATACTGCTACCTATCCTGGTAGCATATTGGCAAAGCATTTCAGAGGATATTTAATTGTGTCACCCAGCACCAACAGATGAAAAATAAAAAATACCAGGTACACGAATATATCTAGTATATCCATCATGCTTCTCTTGCTCTTAAGGGAGCAGTCCCGAAGAGTGACAGAGAGACCTCGATTTGTTTTCGGATGAGTCCTGCTATATTTCTTGCGGGAGGGTTGTAAGTCAGTAGAATCGATCACAAAAGCACCCGTTCCCCCACCAAAATAGCACGAATTGTCAGAGTGGGTTCTGCCAACCTTGGCGATCGGGAGCCACAAACAACCACAGAGGGACACAGACGTACGTGCGAGAATCACTGCCATGCGGCGAATTCAGGTTGACCTTGATAATATGATTGTTGATCGCGTGGTGTGGAAATGAGAAAAATGTAGCACGGTAAATTAAGATAAATATGTTTTGTGTAGGTGTAGCTGTCGGACGCGTCCACTTATTGCATGCATGGCCTACACCATGATCGTCGAGGAAGAGAAGTGGATATATATCACACCACACTACCAAAACACACCCACGAAAGCGCAGAATAGAACCCTAATTAACTGTCAAAGGCTCCGATATATAAACCAAACACGAGTACGCCGTACTTTTTCGCCATGCTCTACTCTCACACACATAAGGGGGGTATCTTGGCATCAAACCCCAGGTCGTATCGTAAATATCAGCGACTACCTCGCAAGCCGGCGTCCCCGGGAGCTTGGTAGGTGATTTGCGTGTCTATCAAGATCGATTTCGTGGGTTCGAGTATCGTCGAGTGCTTGCTCGTAGGTACGTTTTCTTCCGTAAAAATCGATTACTAGCGGAAGGCGCGAGAGCGTGAGTTATATACAATCAATGAAAATCGATGAGCAGGGAGAATGCTGAATTGAACCCTATGCGCAACAAAAAATAATGGCACATACCGATGGGGAGAAGGGACGTCACCTGTGACCACGGCCTGTCCAAAACTCGATAATGGTAAAAACTCCTACGAGTTCGCTGGAAACTAAAAAAAGTGTTTAAAAAAAGGCGAGCCACCCACATTCCAGAAGACCCCGGCGGGCACATAATAAGAAACCCCAGAATACATACCTGGTATGAAATCGTCAGATACCCCCAGACCAGTATCGAGTACAGCGTATTTCCAAACAAAACCACGCTCCTTGATAGGGTTCGAGCTCGAGTCGACGCATGACCCAATCCATCGATTTCTGACATCGCATGACGGAGTTGGGCCGGCCTCCATCACCCGGCGCCGATCGTCCGAGATGTGCATCACTAGGCTACGCGCACCCCGAAGAAAGCTGCCAGATCTGATGTGTGGGTCGAGAGCTCTGCTCCTTCCTCGATATGGCCCCATCTAATGCTCATCAAACAAAGTGTTTCGTACCAAAATATCTAACCTTTGTTTGGGGCCGTCCAGCATACGGAGCCTATTCGACCCGCCAAGGCCTCCAAGCCTGGAGGTGTATAGTTGGGTTAGGGTTAGTACCCGAGGCGAAACCCGCGGTCCCAACCGTGCCAGGTGGGCCAAGAGCGTCGTAGCTTGATCGCCGGCATCGGCCTACGAATCTGAGTCACGATTTCGTTTCCACCGCACGAGTACTTTAGTTTAGCTGAGCGTGTGGGGCGTCCATGGCCCTACTTGACCCTGGCTCGACGGAAAGCTATCCGGTGAATAATGTCCAGCTCGAGCGACTTGTAACGCCCAGGGCACGCGCCAAGGACCCCAGCCGATACCCAAACTTGCGCCTACTGTAGTGTAAACGCGGACCCCCTGCGTGGCCCGCAGCTGAAAGCGCCAGAAAAGCCCTGCGGCCGGCTAAGAAGAGCGTGTTGAATGCACAAAAGAGAGGCACCTCTTTTATTATCGGTCTGTCTGCTGTGTACTGTCATACGACAGACGTTCTGCGTCGTTGATTGCGAGAGCTGTGGGTGTGACTGATTTACACACACCCGGCATCTTCGGCAGGAGCGGGAGAATCTTGGTCGAACGAGTGAGGCTGGTTTCGTTGTAAGCCGTCTCGAGTTGGCCGCGGCTGCCGTGCTCATGTGGTTTTGGTGTGGTGTTTCAAACCCGCCGGTATTTCGTTTGTTGCTTGCCATTTTTTGTCTTCAACGCACACGGGCTAAGCCATGTATCAGGCAGCCTTGTATTTAACGGTTTTACTCTTAATATATGTAGGTGGTAATGAGGCCTATTTGATTTTCTTACAGTCATGAAAGTCATTTCAAGGGGGGAGCGTACAGGCTTCCAATTATTTACGCGCAGTAGTCTGTGGGCATGGTTGTGCATCTGCTGTATATTTTCTGTCGGTAGCAATCGTGTGCTTTCTTCACTCAATGCGAGAGCTGTGTACACTACCGGGTCCCACAAACCTGGGGTTTACAGAAGAAGCGAGTGGGCATGGCCAAACACGTGGGGCTTGTTTTGTCGAAAGACGTCTCGGGTAGGCCGCGATCGTCCCGCTGCTGTGGTCTTGGGAGGGCCTGCTGCGGCAGCCGATACCTGCTTGCAACGTTTTCAGCAGACTAGTCTTTTTGATTGGGTGTTGGTCAAGCGTCTGCCTTTCTACTGCTGTGGTGTCTTCTTTGTGCGACCCTCAGCCCACACCCGTCCCCTTCAGCGACGGTCTGCGCTAGCAGCGAAGCACACCGCCGACGGAGAAGCCGTGCTGATGACTACTCACGTTGCATTAGATCCTCTCGTGCCCGCGCCCGACAGCATGTCGTGGGGGGTGTCTGAGTCGAGGCACCGCGGCAAAGAACTTGTTTATCGCAAAAAAGCAGAGAAGTACAGAAGAGCCGAAGGTTTTGTAGTTGCTGTTTGTGAAAATGGGCGTGCAACGAAAACGGTTTTGGGGCTGGCTTTGGCAGCAGAGACCCTAGCCCCTGACGTAAACTCTACAGAATACGAGGTAGAAAAATCGGTGCAACTGTTGTTGCAGCACCGGTAGCCGCACCGTTTGCTGTTGGAGGCACCCACCACATGGCGAGTGCCCCATAAACTTGGCAAGATGTTGGGCCATACTTGGTACAAAGGTTAAGTTTCAAAGGAACAGAAGGCAGGGCGATATTGTGGATCCAACTCTTCTGGTTTGGCTCAGAGGTTGTTCGATCGAAACTCACGGTGTAAATACCCTTGAGCTCTACGTAATGGCGACCAGGGAGAGCCCGTCACGTGTGCGATGGGGCTCGTTCGGATTCTAAAAAGGAGCGATTTTGTCTACGGTTTGTATCGTCATTTCACTTCTCAGCTCGTTTGGCTTGAGAGACGACCTTCCGACCAAGATGTGGTCGCACATGGCTTCCATTCTCCACCAATTGGGACACGCCTTGGTTTGTGTCGCCCAGGGAGTTCAGCATTTTCACTTGCCGGCATGTCCGTCGAACATTAGAAGGCTGAGACGATTGTATCGAAATGCTCGCGAGACACGGGTCGGTGGTTTGTGAACGGCAGTATAACAACGAACAAACCATCCTCACTACATACATCAATCGGGGGATGCACCTTCTGCGGCAGCCATATTGCGGACAGGGCCCCTTTGCTATCTGCCTGTTTTTGACCGCTCTCAAACTCCGCGACCGTACGCAGGCTTGGATCATCTTTTATACAAGGGGAGAGGGGCTGGGGGACAGCGAGAGGAAGCAGAAGAGCTGCACGTTGCGTGTTTCATGGGTCTCGTTTCCTTCTTGGCCGGGAGGTTTGAAGTTTTGCGAGTCGCGCCGTGGCACGCGAAGGTTATTTTCAACGCGGCTGCTCGGGCGAATATCCAGACTGCGACGGTGATCTCTACCCCGCTTACAGACGCGGGGCTAAACGGCACGGGCGAGGTCATCCAGGTGGGTGGATTCTCAGATGGGACCCTCTTGTATGCCTGCATCATGCCCTCCAGGTGAGGAGCGCACTTGTCCAGTATCTGCAAGCAAATTAAAGGTCGTTGATAGCTACCACTGCTACAAACAAGCTCGTGCACAATTTATCTCTACAGATCGGCTTTTTCCAAGCACTTTCGGTATGGGTGCGAGCAAGTATTGGGTTTTTGGATCATTCAAAATGCACCTTTTCGACTCACATCTGCTCGAAGTAATCACAGCCCCGGCGTGCAAGGGGAGCCAGAAAGTGGTGGTGGCCACAGAGGCCAATCACAATGCTGATAAGAATCGACCACGCACGCCTGACAACAACCAACATATTGGCATCGGCACTGAAAGGCCACATGGCCATTTCGACCGTGCCCCAACCAATGAAACCACCCTCCACACCAGGTCCTAGACACTGGCCTAGATGAGACATCGTGCTATTTCGAAGACGGTGGTGGGCTGGAAATTACCCACGGGCACTACTTCGAACAATTGGGTCTCTTTCGAAATTTCTTCTACCCTTCCTCGGGGTCATCCTCTGCTTCGATGGTTCCGGATTTCGACGGTGGAGACTTTTCGTTCGATATCGATAGGCGCAAGGTGTGTGTTGCGACCCCAACAGGCTTATAATGTCGGTCGTTGCGGCATATAGGATCAAACTTGTGCTTACAAGGCAAGAATGCTGATGCTGCCTAGTCACTGCCGTCAACGTTGGCATGCCTTCGCAGTGAGCGACGTCGACGTTCTGTCCAAAACTCGCCCTCGCAAGCAATTGACTCGTGGTGAGTATCGAGACAATTCCAGGCGAATGGCCCCTTTGTCACTGAAATTACGCCCACGCGCCGTCTATTACGGGGGACCATAGTTAATAGGACCGCTTATTGTTAGTAAAAAATGGTTAAATATATAAGCTTTTATGTATACCATAGCTCCTATTAACTATGTTCCCCCGTAATAGAGCTTATGTTCTGTGGTGACAAGTTATCCAAGGGTTCGACGCACTTGCAGTATTTTTTTTCGTGTGATTCGGCGGTGTAATACAGTTTGTGAGGGTAGTCGCTTGGTGAGCAATTTGTACTTGACGACGTTTCACGCATGTATGTCCTACCGTTGTGTGAAGTATGCTGCGCCACCACGTGTACACCAGTGTTTGACCAAGTACGTACTTCCCGTGGCGTCGGCCGACGCATGGCAGATCGTCCAGTACATCAATTTGGTCAAGCCCGACTCAGCCACTAGCCCGTCTTCCTCATCCCCAACGAGTCAAGGACGCCCTATTGTTTGGGCATCGGGCTATTATTTTGAACAAGATGAACCGGCCGGACACGGCACCCACACCGCAGGATCGGCGGCGGGCGCAACGTTAACGAGGCCTGCAGAACCGGTAGCGTGCAGCGGCACGGATCGATTGAGCTGCGTCGGTGGGTGTATCGATGACGACACCAGTTATTCCATCGATGACTTAGTATCGTTGTCTGCTCAGCTTTACCAAACAATCGACATCGACCGGATCTGCCCAATGTTCGGCTGCAGCGATTCCATCAACGACGTGTGCCTGGGGGACGACGTGAGCAAGATTCTGGCGGATCATGGAGGAATGGCCCAAGGCGCCAAGCTGGCGATCTTCGATATCTTTCTGGGCATCTTTGGGCTAGCGGATACTGCCGGCAACGGATTGTGGGAGGCGTGCTTGGACACCGGATGCAAGTTGCATTCGAACTCGTACGGCAGCGACGGCCTGTGCACCCTGTCTCCGATGGAGCCGGAGTACGATGACTTCATGTACAAGGTAAGCCGGATGATTGTTGGAGAGAGCATCGGGCGCTTGGAACGTAATGGAATGAGTCACATCTAAACCGGGCCCGTTTATTTTTTTCCAAGCAACTGCGATACTGATGTCATGTTCACAGACAGTTTGAAGCCTACCACGCCTTCAGCACGCGATCAAGGGCACGCTGCAATGCTTGGCACGACCTCCTGAACATTATCACCTGCGAATGGCGACTTAGTTGTTCTGGGCCTCCTGGGTGGTCGTCTGCATTTCTTTGTTGTCTCCGCGTCCGGTTGTTCTCTGCCGTACCCCGACAGAACCCGGAGAATCTGATTCTATTTTCCGCTGGCAACCTCGGCGACATCGATGATGGCCGCTCAGTTTGCACCATGGCGAGCCCGGCAATTGGCAAAAACGTTCTTGCAGTCGGGTCTACGTCGTCGGGACCAACCCGATTCACCGTCACCGGGGAAGATGGCACAGCCGCGGATGGGACTAACGGATCCGCCGACATCGACACGGTGTCTGTCTTCAGCTCTTATGGCCCTACCCAGGATGGTCGCATCAAACCCGAAGTCGTTGCACCAGGCGACATGGTAAGCGTGTGGACCAATCTTCGGTGGAAATCGACATGTCACTGTAGAAAGCCGTGGCATATTGTCTACTGGCAGCAGTGGTGGCTTATAGTAGAGGCGACTTCCCAACCAACGTTTGCGACCCCTTCTTCTGTCTAAAGGTCATTCGTCGCAAGCAGTGTGATTCATAGACTGACCGACGTGATCTCAGGGCCTGCCTCCAACAATGTATGCTATTTCGTTTCGCAGATATACTCCGCGGCCGGCGACGGTACTGACGGACATTCCTGCAGGTTGTATGCGTACCAGGGAACGTCCATGTCGTGTCCAATCGTGGCAGGCGCGTCGGCAATGGTGAGCAGCAAAAAGCATGCCGTGATATCTTCTGGCTAAATGCGAGGCGTTTTTGTCCAGATTACCGTTGTCCCTACGTGAGTGTGAGGTCGTGCCTCCCTCGCACCGCGTCAGGAGCGACCCATTGAAAAGCTTTGTACTACTACAGCTACAGCTAAGGCCACGCTGGTACCCAGGCGTCTCCTGGTCTCCGGATTTTCCGGTCACGCTGATGTCGAGATGTTTGTCGGAACAGAAAGAAACATCCCTATTCGAACACGCTTCGTTCAGAAACTTCGGCTGTTTCGTGCTTACCGCAGAGCAACCGCGACTTGAAAGACGTTCATCACAGCAGCTTGTGTGTCTCTCGAGATTGGCCTCCAGCAGGTTCTCAACAGAGGCCTACACCTCGACTTAGAGGTTCTGCAGTGGTCGAAATTGATCGAAAATTATAGAGACAACAACAGAGAAGCCCCAGCTGAACGTTTGCACTGGACGTGCGGACAGCTACAGCTTCTCACAGCAAATTTCGGCCCTCGAAAATGAGGGATGCTCCTGATGCATTGTGGCGAGGGCGTCGGGTTCGCCAAACGGCAGTCGTGGGTAGCCAGAAACGACTCGCGCGGTGTTTTATTCAGTATACTCGAAGTTGCGAGCGAGTAGCACAAAAAGCTGGCGAAAACACCATAATGATGTGTATTTTTATGTAGTGAAGCACAGCACAATGACTACATTACCAGTGAAAGATGGCCTTCACTAAAAGATTGATGTTCTCCTGGCGAATAGTATATATCTCTAGTGCTCGTCGTCGAAGATACTGCGGGGCGCAAACCTACGTTTCCATGATGGGAAGTAACTTTTAGGGCCCAAACAAAGGGGGGAAAGGGTTAAACCAACTCAGGATTCTTGTATATTTGCATCAACTATTCTACAACTACGAAATACGGATCTTGGTTGCTTATCCCTAACTCTATTTCTACGCTATATGTGTTGTTTGCCGAAACGCTTACTCGCGGATACTTTACGCATTCCTGAGGGTGTTAGGGTTCCCCCATTGTATCGTCGCGTTTTGACCACTCCAGATACGGCAATACTTCGTTGATTCAAGCTTCTACGCTACCGATGTGTCGACAAGAGGTTTCTGCGACCAATCGTTCCTGTGCGAGAGCTTTTCCCCTTCCTCGGCAACCGTAAAGGTGGGGCGTAGATGTTGGCCTATCGGCGACGGTAGAGACCTCGAGCACGGTGCCATCGCTGGTACGTTCATGCAGAATATGGCTAGTTGACCAGGGCAGAGTGGTCCGATGCGGGATCGAGACTTCTTCGCCGGAAATGTCGAGACTGTTTCTTACACTACTTCTTACCTCTGCAGAACAAAACATTATTGGTTACAAGATAAAGCGCCGGAGACGATATCCTACAACTTGACGTACCACAGTGCGGATGAGAGTAGAGCTGTGCTCAGGAGTGCTGAGCATCAGGCGTAGTGGCAGGTGCACAACCAGGTACTTCAATAAATCAAACCTTCCTGCATGTCTTGCCTCCGTGCCCTCCACTAAACAGGCGTTGTTAATCAACAGCGCAAACCTGATGGGCGGGAGTTCGGAGCCAGACGGATTTCGCGGCTTCGGGCGGGTCCACCTAGAACAGGGGATGCCGCTGAACGGAGAGGGAAGCTTGGTCCTTTTCGTCGCCGACGCGGCCAGCACCTCCATACCAGAGCTCGCATTGCAGGAGTATCTAGTCGAGGTAGACGGCGCGGCGGGCTTGGACTTCCGCGTCACGCTCTCGTGGATAGATCCCGCTGCCACCTCGCTCTCTGCCAAACAGCTGGTCCACGATCTAGACCTAGCCGTGAGCTCACCCAACGGAACCAGGTTCACAATGTGGGAGTCCGGTGAGACTGACGAAGCGAATGTGAACGAGAGGGTGATTGTCGCAGCTTCTGACGTCGAAAGTGGTACATGGACAGTGTCCGTGTGGGCCAAGCCGCTCACCACCGATTTCCAGAGCTACTCTCTGGTCATCAACGGGGCCATCAGCTCCGTGATTGCAGAACCCTCCAACGATCCCGG
Source organism: Nereocystis luetkeana (assembly GCA_031213475.1). Classification (NCBI taxonomy): domain Eukaryota; class Phaeophyceae; order Laminariales; family Laminariaceae; genus Nereocystis; species Nereocystis luetkeana. The sequence goes on along the minus strand of JARUPZ010001062.1, from coordinate 5,010 downwards.
TTCGAGTTTTTCCTCCTCCGATTCCGGTGCGGTCTCGCCTGATTCGTCGAACTCGCTTTCGAAATCGATTGTGAAGCAATCGTCGACCGCAGCTACAACGTCATTTTTGGCGGTGGTCTCCTGTTACATCGCCTCGACACTTGCAGCTGTTACCGTCCGCGTGTGAGCACCGACTGTACGTACATATTAGTGTGAGTGGAATCCCTGTATTTGGCTATGTATATACATCGTGATGGTGAAGGGGGGGCACCAGTTTTCCTTGATTGGGTTCACATTATTCACGGTAGCTGTGGCATTCGGCCGGTGTGATTACACGGACGTCGAAGGTGTGCAAGACGTTCGGTTCTGGTGAAAGCGGGACTATATTATCGTGGCAAGGCTGGCGTTCTGAGTGAAACGAAACTGTTATGTGGGGCGTGGGACCCTAATGGTAGGTTCTTCTGCGCAGCAGTAGCCCACTGGACCCATACTATGCAGCAACCATTTTATGGGATCGTACTTCCCCGCGCGTGTATTGGAGCAGCCTGAAAGTTGCTATCATACACACCTGTTGCTTTCGAAATTGCGGTTCGACGGGCAACTGTATGGGTTAGGGAATTCTGATTGGCATGCAAAGTTGACAGGTAAAGTGTCACATACTCGCTAAAAAAAACGATTAGAGTACCACGCAGCGTGAGGGGACGCTTTTAATCGTACCCTCAGGAATGCGTTGTCAAGTCGTCAAGTACCGGCACGTAGGCGTTTCGGCAACACATACATGCGACTTGGAATTAGATTCAGGGGGCTGCTGCTGCTGCTAAGACCTGTATTTGCAAGTTTTTGTTAACAACTGAGGCAAATATGCAATTCCAGGCGCCAGGGAATCCAGAGCTTGTTACGTGTAGCTTTTTTTTGCTAAATTTTGTACCTGGTACCCAATAACTCAGCACACATCGCAAATGTAGTGGAGTGCCCCGCAGCATCTTGTACGACGACTCCAAAAGAGATCTATCATCCGCCTGGAGAGCAGCAATATTTTAGTGGCGACCGTTTCTTCATCGGTGATGTCGCCATTATACATATAATGCCACCGCGCGTTTACTGAAACATCATCCGTTACTTTTTTTAGTTTTTAGTTCCCCGGCGTCCCCGGTGGCTTGGTAGGTGGTCCGCGTGCCTGTCAAGACCAATTCCGTGGGTTCAAGTCTCACCGAGTGCATGCTCGTGGTTTTTTCTTCCAAAAAAGAAATCGATTAGCGGAAAGCGCGAGAGGAGAGCGTGAGCTAGCTACATTCGATGAAAATCGACGAGCAGTGGGAATGCTGGACCCTATGCGCGACAAAAAATGAATGCACGTACCGGGGGCAGGAGGGTGGACACCTGTGACCACGGCTTCGTCCAGAAGCTCGTTGAGGGTAAAACCTCCCACGAGTAAGGCTGGAAAGTAATAGTGATGCTGAAAAAAAAAAAAAAAACGTGCTACTCGCTCGCAACTCTCAATAATACATGAAAACACCTCGTGGGTCGTTTCTGGCTGCCTACGACTGACTGCTGTCTGGCGCACCAGACAGACGCCCTCACACACCTCATCGGGAGCATTACTCGATTGTTCTGTCTCGAGTGTCCTTTGAGAAGCGGTTTGGCTGTCCGCAAGTGAGGTGTAAACAACCAGTCGGGGATTGTTTTGTCTCATTTTGAGCACCACAAATTTTCGTGCGATTTCTACCACTAGCGACTGCTGTAGCACCTCTTAAGTCTCTTAGTCGAGGTACTACTGTAGGTGTAGTAGGCGATTCTGTTGAGAACCTACCCTGCGGGGGGATAATCTCGAGAGAATCCCACAAGCTGCTGTGATGAAACTATTTCTGGTCACGGCCGCTCTCCGGTAGGCACGAACCAGCCGAACTTCTAAACGCGGCGTGTTGACATACATACGAGTAGCGATGTTTTAGTTTCCTACCCCGATAAAACAGCTAGAAATTAGAGTCACCGAAAACTCGGGGACCGGGAGACGGTAAAGCACACAAGGCCTTAAGAAACCCAAAAGCTGAACATAGATTGTTTTCGATCGGACATCCAGCTACTGTTTCCTATTGTTTACTAAACTGCACACATACCACAGTTCCCTGGGTGGCTATATACAATCACTGATATCTGGCGCGGCGGATCGTCGTAGAAACGAGAACAGCCCGAGCGTGTGCATTGATATGTGGAATAAGGAATTCCGACGGGAAGTTGACTTTGATGCTCGTCGTGATGGAAACCACCCGTGTGGTCTTGAAAAGGCCAGTGTGGATCTTCTCTTTCTCCGTATGTATGCAGCTGAGAAATTTATGGTGAATGCAAGGCACCTTGTGTCTCTTTAACTCGGACGCGTTCTACGATAAAGGCAGCACAGTTCCGCTAAAACGTTTTCTGAAGGACAGGGTTCCTTAACCCAAAATCGTCGGAATACCGATCTTGTGTAGAAAAATGTGCTTCTTGTATGCTTGAGCCATGGGATTATTCATCGGGATAATATTTGATTTTGATGAAGTCAGTGTTCGGGGGAGGCATTAAGCTCCTTTCATGAGGAGCTCAGAAACTTTAGGGTGAACCTCTATCGTAGAACGCTTCCTCGGTTATGTGTTTCATAGGCTTTCTTTGGAATTCCGGCGCGATGTAAGTCAAGTGGAACTTTGAGATGTGAGACCAAGCGAGGGCAACTCGACGGGTTCGCTTGCTACACTGCACCTTGAACGCTGCGGTATCCCTTGGTCTAGGAGGTCGCTCCAGTTTTAAGAGGCATGAAACGGCAGACCGCAGTCTTGAGGACAACGCATATTCCACCCCAAAATCAGAGAGCTGGTTACACACCAGGGCATCATAAACTAGCTGTTGCGCTGTCGCGCTGGTGCAACATTAGGATCGGAAGTCTGGTTTTGCGCAACAGGAACTGGAAGGCGTGTGGCACGCAGCGCAATGCGAATTTTCCCGGGGCGCACAATATTTTTCGCCGCGATCGAAAGCAATGTTGCGCGCGTGTTGTTTTCGCCGGGGATGAGAAAAGAATAGAGATGCCTTTTAACGTACACGACGGGCAACGAAAACGTTTTTATTCGTCAAACGCACTTTTGACAGCGGTGAAAACCTAACCCGGGGAAGGGAAGCCTTCCTGCTTCTATGAGAGGAACAGGCATCCGCTCCCTTGCAGGCTACTGACCCCCGTTGCCGTTCCTACTGCATATTCTGCCTGTTGCCTTCGACAGTAGTAGGTATCACTAGTGTTTCGTCTGTACTAGTAGTGGTTGAGTGATACGTTGCAAGTGATCGTGCGCATTCTGGTGGTCAACTATTATTTGCGATGTACACTCCTCATTGTCCTGCCTAGAACATCACGCCTGCCGAACGTCGAAAAACAGCTAACAACAGGCCGCAACTTCCGATAGGCCATCTGTCGGGGAAGCTACACGGGTGCTGTAGGGGTTATTTACGCCAGCAAGCAGCAGCAGCAGCAGCAGTAGCCGGTGATCACATAAAATATAGCAGACCTCGAGTACAATCTTAGATACTCACCCGTCCGTCGAAAGAATTTGACTGAAGTTGTCGGTGGGATTGGCGCAAATCTAAAACATGAAACATACCAAACGACTACTATTGTAGTTTAGTTTGGTTTTTTTGTTTTGCAGTTTGGTAGAGTGTAAGAGTGAGTGAAAACAACTATTGATAAACTATTTCAAGACATCAATTGGTTTCCATCTACGAGGCACACGATATCGTACATGTTCCAGTCCGACTTGAACCGAATATCTTCTCATACCGCAGTGGTCTATCTTTTATTACTCTTAATCAACACGTATCCCACATCCCCTTCTTGAAGGGCTCTCCTCATTGCACCCCCCTCCCTTAGCAAACCCTTCTTTGCCTCAGGTTCCACCGCCATATCATTGACTGCGGTACTCCATTTCATTTCCTCCTTCACCTAGTACCCTAGCGGTCCCTCAGTGCAAGGTTGTACTGGTGCACTCGGCGTGAAATCGCGACCTGGGTGGCAACTTATGTTATTTGGACAGGCGTTCTTGGCAAATACTTTTACTGTTTAAGGACGATCCGTCCGTCCTCCCGGCGATGACTCGAACCGAGTATTTTCTCATACCGCAGTAGTAGTAGCAGTCTATCTTCTATCACTCTGAACCAACACCTTGTTCACCTTCCCTTGTTCGAGGCTCTCCTCGTCGCACCTCCCTCCCTTAGCAAACCCTCGTCTATCATATGGTCCACGACCTCATCAATAGCAGCAGTACTCCAAATAATTTCCTCCTTCACCTGAGCAGCGTGGCGGTCCCTCACGGTAAGTTTATATCGGTGCACTCGGAGTGAAATCGCGACCTGGGTGGTCACTTAAATTATGTTGAAAAACCGCTACTTGCAGGTGCTGTTACTGACTAGAACGAGCCGTCCGCCCCCTCGGCGATGGTCAACCAAGTCGCTGTCTTACTTTCCGATATTTTGATGCCGCGAGGAAGGCGAGTTTAACCCTGCGCTCGTCGAGGGGTACTTGTCCCGGTCGGGCCTAGTGGCCGCGTCTGCGCGCTTCGGGTTCAGATGTGTCGCTGCTTGCACGCATGTGGCCCACCGCGTGTGGGTCTACATACGTGACGTCCAGCAATACGGTTTTGTTGCGATACTCCGTTACTGTATCATCCCCGAGGCCTTGCCTCTCGGTCACAAAGTTCATCCGAGCTCCCTGTCGGCGTTGAAGGGGACTCGCTTTCCACTTGGTGGCGAATCAACCTACTGTACGCCCAAATGGGCCGAACAACGCTTCTACCAAAGGCTGTGTAACCGGTTGATCAGCGCGCCCGATGGATGGCACAATCGTGCATGCCGCATGCGTGCGCCCGTTGCGCCGCGGCAGAGCCACCTCGTCACCAGGAACCCCCCCTCCTCTAACAGCGCCGCCCCGAGGAAACGTACGTCGATGCCGAGATGACCCTGGACGAGTCGACGGGTCTCGGTCTGAAAAAGGCGGTGGCACCTGGTCCCGATTGG
>JARUPZ010001061.1:0-24955 GCA_031213475.1 Nereocystis luetkeana | reverse complement strand
TCCTGAAGAAAAGAACCCCCCCGGAAGGCCCCGAAAGAGGCACATGTACCCAGCGGGTACATTCGTTACGATAGCAAAAGCGGGGTTGGTGCAGAACAGCAAACAAGAAAAAAAGAAGAAGAAGAAATATTCCAGATCTCCTACCGTGTGGCCTCGTGGCGTCTTGTTTCCTGTCACTGTTTTTTTCCCGCCGCTGCGAGTTGTGCAAAACGTTGACGCTGGAATGGACATTTTTCGTCATCGCAGTCTCCCTCTCCCCTTCTCTCTGCTCCCTCCACCCTTATCTCCTCTCGCTCCTTCCCCCTCTCCTCCCATCCCTTCCCTTCCTCTCACTCTCCCCCCCCCCCCCCTCCCGTTCCCCGTCCCCCGTCCCCCCCTCCCCCCCTCCGTCACCCCCTCCACCCTCCTTCTCAACTCCTTTCCACCTCCGCCCCATCCCCCTCCCTCTGCACCCTCCCCTCCCCTTCCCTTCCCTCCCCCCCCGCCCCGCCCTCCCCCTCTCCCCCTCCCCATCCCCCCTGTCCCCTCCTTCCTCCCCTCCTTTCCATCTCCTTCTTCCCCCCGCCCCCAACCCCCTCCCTCTGTACCTCCCCCCCCCCCCCCCCCCCGCCTCTCTCTTTCCCCCCCCTATTATATATCGGATGGGTTGGCGTCGGTTGGCAACGGACACTATAAAACATGCCGCCAACGACGTGAGCTAGATAACCAGGGTACCGCTTTTTGTTTTTGGGCGGTCGCCCACAGCTGGTCGTCGAGTTAGATCCTTTGTGCGAGGTAATGAACCTTTAACTCCGCACATAGGAATTGATCGTACCACGTAGTGTTCAAGGTAAGGCACCCAAGAGACAGCTACATGGTACTCCCATTGCTGTCTCTGGAAGTGGCTAGACCGGAAATTAAATGAACTCATTGAAGCTGTCATCCATTTGCAAGCCCGCCTCACAAGCGGTTCTTAGTAGGATGCAGCTCGCCCTTCACGCGACTCGCCGAACACCTCACGTTTCGCTTCGCAAAAGCTTGGTGCAAGCAATGTCTGCCTCGGGTCGGTGAAAACCTGACATGCTCCATCCCGGCATTGTAGGGATGCGAGGGTCTATGTTCATACGACTACGGCCATGCATGAGATCAAGTACATCTCTCCTATCGAGTACAGCCCCCCCCCCCTCCCCCAACTCCTTTCCCCCATCCGCTCCCCGCCCCCTCCCTCTCCCCTTCTCCCCTCCCCCTCCCCTCTCTCCCTCTCCCCTCTCCCTCTCCCTTGCTTCCTCCCTCCCTCCCTCCCCCCCCCCCCCCCCCTCCTCCTCTATACAACTCCCACCTGTCACCGGGGACGACGAATGGCACGGCCGGGTCTTCAGACGACGATAAATCTCCGCTGCTGCCTTCTCCCCCGGCTCCTCCTTCTCCTTCCCCTCCTCCTCCTCCTCTAGCCTGCTGCAACTGCTGCATGATACGTCGGTTCTCCTTCTCCAGCTCGGAGACCCTCTCTGTCAGCCTGCCGTTGCGTGGTGGTGGCGGTGGAGGGGGTAGCGATGGCGGCAGCGGTAGCGGGGGCAGACGAGCAAAGGGGGCGAGAGGGACGAGAAAGGCGAGGGGCATGGTGACGCGCTGTGCCTCCTAGGAGTTGGTCCAGACGTACGACTTTCTCTTCCAATAAAATTGCACACAAAGTACGTTCCAGCCGTGAGCGCGACCGATTCATTGAACGGTCTCGAAACTCAGTTTGTTTTTTTTCTGCAAGCTGCGTCAGACACGCTCATCGGGCGGGGCGTGGTTGTCCTAGTGTGTGGAGGGCTGGTGGGGGGTGGGGGGGAGGGTTACTTTGGGAGGGCAGGAGCAGGACTGGATGGGTTGTCTCGAACGCGACCTGCCGTTGCTTAACTTTCCCATCCAAGATAAAACAATGGACGCTGGCAATGACGAAATCGGGCGCGCGGTTATGACGCGTTGAAGCAGCGGCAGAGCAGTACACGACGCGCTTGCTTCGTCAAGGAGAAGGAAGGACGTGGAAAAACGGCGAGCGTTTGAGGTACAAAATGCGCAGCAACTTCTTTGAGACGCCGTGGGGCCTAAGGCCGGCGGGGTGGGGGGGGGGGGGGGGGGGGGGGAGAGGAGCCGCGTTTGAAGTAGGGCGTAGCAAGCAGCAGCAGCAGCAGCAGCAGCAGCAGCAGCAGCTACAGTAGGCCGGTTAAGAAAGTGAAGACACTCGCCGAAACTTGGCACTGTCGGTCTTTCTAGTTGAGACGCCTAGTGACTACGTGCTGACTTGTGCTGTGGTACAATCCCTGTTTCGTTTGTTTTCATTTTATTTTATTTTATTTCATTTCATTTATTGACATACCTGGTAGCTAGTTTTGGATTGTTCTGATGCCCTTCTCCCTGCCAAGTCGATGATACCCCCCCCCCTCCTGGTTTGTGATCTGCCTGGTCGCAGAAAACCCGACATGCTCCGTCCCGGCATTGTAGGGATGTGAGGGTCTTTGGTCGTACGACTACGGCCATGCATGAGATCGGGTACATCTCTCTTAGCGAGCACACACACCCCCCGTACCTCTGCTTCTCCGTTTCGAAAGGGGTGCGTGGTCAATGGTCAAACTACTAAGGCAAGCAAAAAACGAGTTCGCCCCCCCCCCCCCCCCCCCCCCCCTCCCGTACCCTGTCATTCTGCGTCGGCTGCACCACCTTATGGTTGTGTAGGTTTGACTTTTTTAATACCTGGTATGTTCCTTTTCTTTTTCCGATTGTGTTGACGTTTTCCCTCGGTCCGTCTGTCTCTGTCCTCTTTGCGTCGGTTGTGACGTCTTTGACCCACCAACTATTCGAACATAGGACAGCTCGTTTCTTGTTCGCTGTTAGCTCTTTGTCTCTACGAGTACCCTGATCTTGTATCATTAGCCTTCCTGAGGCATCTTTACGTTGGCCCATCAGCTGGACATAATCATAGAAAGGACTGGCCGTACCAGCAAAGCAGCAACCTTCTCCGAGGGCCTCGGCCTGCGCCCCGGCCTGCGCCCTGAGCGCAATGTTCGCTTCGTTTTCCCTTCATTTTTTTGCTTTCTTTCTTTTCTCTATTAACCTCGTATGGTCCCCCGTACTAGTACGCCGCCTTATATAGGCCCCCCTACAGCAGTGCTATTATTGCAGGAGGTACATTTTATTATTCTCAAGCAGACTGCTCCACACAGCAGACAACAGAGGGCGTGCGAGGTATCCCAGCAAGCTCAGCTATGCGTATAAAGAGTACGTACCCCTATGAATAGTCCCGTTTGACTATTAATATGACTACAGCCGGTATTTACACCAGGTTGTCAGTCCTGCCCCCCGCCCCTTATATATATATATATGTTTTTTTTTTTTTCCTCTTCCCATTCATTATCTTCGCACATTTTCTTCTCTCTCTCCTTCCAACTCGTAACTCAGACTCGGGGTCACATAGCAGGCTCTTCTCCCCCCTTCCCGCTACGGTACGTGCCTTCATTTTTATCGCGAGAAGATTTCTGCCTTTTCTTCCCTCGTCGACTTGCATCGAATTGTGCCTACCCACGCTGCAAGGCGCTCTCAACAATTGAACCCTTTTTTTATTTTTGCAAATAAAGTCAAAGTCCGACCCACCTGGGGCTCGAACCCAGGACTCAAACAAGTAGAATTCGAGGTTAACCACTTAAACCACCGGGGCGACCGGCTGGTACATGTGAACACGCGACAGCATTGATACTGTGCTGCTGTATCCGACCTGTGTCCTCTGGTACGTACAGGTAGATGCGAAGGTACACTGCTGCTGCTGCTGCTGCTGCTGCTGCTGCTGCACTGCCGTGTAGGTTGACAAGCAGCACTCACATGGTATCATCGTACTACAGCAGCAATAACTGCTTTACGTTGACTAGAAGAACATGCAAGCAACACTACATCATCAGCAGCACTTCAAGGTTACAGGCAGTAGTATCACAGTATCACTTACAAGCTGACGCACAGCAGAGTTATAGCAGCACTCCAGCATACCTCAACAGCACAAAAGAGAGACTGCACCGGAACTACAGCAGCAGCGGCAGCGGCAGCGGCACCAGCAGCAGCACCAGCAGCCGCACCAGACTGCCCTGCAAGCACAAAACACCTTGCCTTTTCACGTCTGCGATGAGCTCCGGTTCGTGCGTGGCGGCCAGGGCCAGAATATCGTTCTCCTCCTCCAGAGCCGTCACGCGTGCTCTCATGCTCTCAATCTCCTGCGCACCGTCACCAGCACCTCCCTCAACATCAGCGCGTTCTGCTTCCATTGCTTCTGTCTGAACTCCAGGCCGCAGGCTGTATAAGCGCAGCTCTAGATGCCAGGCCTCTACGCCTCGGAGCAAAAATGCGGCGCAATTAATGTGGCAAACCTGGTGCTTGCCCAAAAGCCTTGCCCATGAAGACATTTACACCTTACTTACTGTCCGGAAATATAAGAACCCTTTTGATATTAATATAAATAATGTTTAGTGTTTATATTTACATATATAGTGTCGTGCGCTGTACTCGTAGGGTGTAGGGCCAGCGTAGTTGCGCAGACACGTGATACCGCTACCTGCTACAGGTATGTGTCATACAGCATCTCTTTGCTACTACAGCAGTATCAATATCGAAATAATATTAATAGGATCTTAATCAGGACGGAGACTGGGTGTATTGATTTATTAATAGTTGCATTGGGTAGAAAGAACGGTTTTGTAAAGAGCGAAGAAAACACTCACAACTGCTGCTGCTGTTGTACTGCCACCATCGTATGTCTACTACCCAGGCTTACTACGCACACTAATCAAGGCTGAATGCAATTCAATCTCTAGATTTTCATCCTTTTACCGTTGCGAAGCCACTCGTGCTCGTTTTTTTCTTTGCTCGTCCTGCCACCCCCCCCTCCCCCCGCGGGCTCTTCGCCGGGGGCGATTCGGGTAAAAATGCAACAACTTTTTAGTGTCTTCCTTTTTCAAATGCCCCCCCCCCCCGCCCCCCCCCCGCCCCGCGCCCCTATATATACGTGGCTATACGACTACGGCCATGCATGACATGAGCAGTACCCCCCCCCCCCCGCTCTTCGCCGGAGATGTGGCCTATAAAAGCCTGTGTTCTCTTCCGTTTTTTAGCTTGCGTACTACTACAACAGCAAAGCAGTAGTAGTGTTCTACAACAGCAAAGCAGTAGTAGTGTCCCCCCCCCCGTCTCCCCTACCTAGCTGACAGACGTGGCGGCAAGTTCGGGCTTTCCTTCTGTTTTCAATGATCCCATCCCCCCCCCCCCGCCTCCCCCCCCCTCCCAGATTGCACAGCTTCGGTGTCCAACATAGGCCACGCGTTCTTGGCGGAAACCCCTCAGCAGGCGTGTGTGCGCTACTCCTGAGATACCAGGTACTGTGTAGAACAGGCAGCCCGCCGCAGAGGTAAGCACTTCATTCAGTCGATGTCGAACCGCCTGGTTGTTGTTCAAGCTTCAGCTCTCACAGGAGAACAGGTGGAAGAAAATGGCGCTCAAGGCCAGTGTTGATTGTCGGTCTTGTCCAAGAGGACAGGAGGAGGAGGAGGAGGAGGAGGAGGAGGAGGAGGAGGAGGAGGAGGAGGAGGAGAAGAAGAAGAGAAGAGAAGTGAAGGGAAGTGGACGAGTGTGCGTATGCATGGTCGATCGATCACGGAGCTCTCAAGTCTCAATCAAGACCCCCGGTATACGGTGAAACCTAAACCTCGAACAAAAACCTCGGCTGAACTCGAAACGGTATTTCGGGATTCTGCCGCATGTAAACCCGAGACAACTGATCCAACGGAGTTTCACCGCATATATATGAATCGGCATTGGACATACCGCTCTGCTTGTATTACCGTAGCGCTTTGGATTGCTCGCTATAGGCGACAATTATTAATAGTAGGATCAGCGACTCAGTATAGACCACCACTGGCTACTGCAGGGTGGCATGGTAGATATTTTCAATATGTACCGTATCGTTTTTGAGATCCATACGGATAGGTGTCATTTAATCCTGTTTGCGTTCCTTCATTATGTCGTTAATCCAAGATGGGATGATAGAGCTCCGCAGCCTTGAGTGGTAGGGAGGGAGGGGTTGTGGGTGTGGGTTGGGAGAATCCGCACCGTTTGACTCACGCTTTATTACAGTAAAAACACTGTGTTCCCCCGAATTTTCTTTTTTTCGGCTGGTGATATGATGGTGCGACTCGTCAGGGTGGGCTAGTGCTATGGTATGGCATTGCCCTGGAACGGCGCCCGTAAAGGCCGAGGATTGAAAGGAAGATGGCGAAAAGGATGGCGTACGTATTCCCTTTGGACGGCTTTTACGATTTACGATGCAAATGGAGTAGACAAGCCGAACGTTGGCACAGAAGGGAGGTAGACTTGGTGCATGGGTTTCCTTTTTGTTTCCGAGGTTTCTTCTTTCGGGAAAGTTATGAGTGATCAATGTTGAAGATCATGCTGCACATTGTCGGATGGCAAGAGACATAACAATAATACGTACCTGGTATAAGAAACAGGGGTTCATGACGAGGCAAGAGCCGAGTCTCACCCTGTTTTCGGACCCGTTTCCCGCCCGAATCGGAAAACAATACAAAAACCGAGCACAACAAGTAGGTGCATATATACATACGTACAACCGCCACACCTACATACGAGTAAACACCCCCCCCGCCCCTATTTTATATAGGTTGGGTTGGCGTCGGTTGGCAACGACACTGTAAAACATGCCGCTCACTACGTGAGCTAGACAACCTGGGTACCGTTTTTTTGTTTTATTTTTGGCGGTCGCCCACAGCTGGTTGTCGAGTTAGATCATTTGTGCGAGGTAATGAAACTTTACTCCGCACATAGGAATTGATCGTATCACGTAGTGTTCAAGGTAAGGCACCCAAGAGGCAGCTACATGGTACTCCCACTGCTGTCTCTGGAAGTGCCTACACCGGAAATTAAATGAACTCGTTGAAGCTGTCATCCATATGCAGGTCCGCCCCACAAGCGGTTCTTAGTAGGATGCAGCTCACCCTTCATGCGACGCGCCCAGCACCTCGCGTTTCGCTTCGCGCTTGGTGCAAGCAATGTCTGCCTCGGGTCGGTGAAAGCCCGACATGCATCGACACGGCATTGTAGGGATACGAGGGTCTATGGTCATACGACTACGGCCATGCATGTGACCGAGTACATCTCTCCTATCGAGTACACCCCCCCCCCCCCCCCCCGGACCGACTTTTCGAGCTCGATATCTCCACAGCAAAAAAAAGAATGCCAGCGCCGAAAAGGGAGGCGTTGGATAAACAAATCTCGCCGAGGGTTGTCCGTACACGTGCCGTTCGGTATTGTCACCTTCTCTGTGGTGGGGTTATCGAGCTCGACAAGTCCGTTGGGCGGGGCGGGGGCGCGGATGGGGGGGGGTGTACTCAGTCTCACTCATGGCGAGGCGTTTTACGATGACAGAGAGGTTCACCCTAAACTTTCTGAGGCTGCTCACTTAAGGAGCTCCATATCTCACCCGAAAACTGACTTCAGCAAAAAAAAAAAAATGCATCCCGATGACTAATCCCGTGGCCCAAGTACACAAAAACGTTCATTTTCCGAAACAAGGTTGGCAAAACGACGATTTTGGGTTAGGCAACCGCGTCATTTAGTATGTATTGTATGTATGTGCACCTCGGAAAAATAAGGCACCAACCACACCGTGGCAGTTATCTGATACACCTATTAATAGAGTATTACGGGGGACCATAGTTAATGGTACACATAAAAAAAACTAAATATTTAACCATTTTTTTCTAACAATATTTGGTCCTATTCACCTTGGTCCCCCGCAATAGTACATGCGCATACACTATAAATGCACCGCTGCACGACCTCCGTACTTGTAGACGGCTGATAAGCACGCCCTCGCTCGTTTTTTTTCCGCTCGCTATATATGATGTATTCCCTTGGACCCCGAGAAAGATAACAGGCAAATCCGGAAGTGGATTCGTGCGTATCCCAGGGAATCCGGAGCCCGAAGGAGAACAAGAAGAAGAAAACAAAACTCGTTAGGAATATAAGCAGTACCAGGCCGGGTACTTACCGGTGATATTTTGGTCACTTCTGCCGATAATAAATGTAAAACAAGTAGTCTCTCTCGGCCGATACTTTGGTCTGCCTCCTTTTCAACTCCCCCCTCCCCCCCCCCTCCCCTCCCAAACAAAACGCCCAGACACCAAACCCCCGACGTCCACACACTCACACCACACACCCACACCAAACATCCGAAGAAGAAAGGGGACAACATGTCTGCGATAGACACAGCAGCAGCCGGCAATCAATCAATCAATCAATCAATCAACCAACCAACCAACCGACCAACCATCCCATCGTCCCCTTGTGTACGGCGAAACAAAACACGAGAAAAAATGTTGTTTTGTCTCGGACGAAACCAAGCGAACCGAAAAGTGTTGTTTTGTCTCGGACGAAACCAAGCGAACCGAAAAGACCCCGCCCCCCCCCTCTCCCGCTCCCCTCCCCCCGCCCCCGGTATTCTGTCTCGAAAGGGATTCGTGGTCAATACTGGTGAAGTGACTCAGGCAACCAACAGATGAGTACGCCCCTCTCTCCTGACCAGCCCCCTCTATCCTCTCACTCACTCCCGCACCCACTGCCCGCCTCCTCCTTCTCCTCCTCCTCCTCCCCCGCCCCCCCCCCGATCTGAAGCTTTCTTCGGCTTTCTCTTCGCGCGAGCTGTCTCCGCTCGCCCATATCGCCCGCGTCTTGCCTTTTGCCTATTCTTTGTCACGCGTCCACCTCGTCTTGGCCCTTCCACTATGTACTGAAAAAAACGTTCCACACTAATCCCGAGTAGTTTATCCCAAAACAAAAAAGGTTGCAATTTAACTTGCTTTTCGTTTGGGGGCTTGGAATCCTTGCCCATCGACGTGTTCGTCTACCTCTGCTATTCAATAGTACCGCAACCTGTCCGAAGAAAAACTCGAGCAAAACATGGGGGGAAAACAGTAGAATAAAACGCAGAAGCAAAATAGTTTGAAAATAAAAACAGCACGAAAAAGAAAGGGAACGAGAACAAAAAACGAACGAAAAAAGAAAGAAAGAAAGAGAAAATACGAAAGAGACGGAGCAAAAACAATCAACCAAGATCAGCCAAAGATCAATCAAGAGCAACCAAGCTCGCCCAAAATCAACCATGATCGACCACGATCAACTAAGATCGATCAAGATCTACCAAGATCAACCAAGCTCAACCAATATTGATCAAACCCAACTAAGATCAACCAAGCTTAACCAAGCTCGATCAATATCAACCAAGATTAAGATTATAACCAAGATCGACAGAGATCAGCCACGATCAACCCTGATCGGCTAAGATAAAACCAAGATCAGTAAAAAAATATCTACCAAGATCAACCAAGATCGACCAAATATCAACCAAAATCAAAGAAGATCAACCAAGTTCCATCATGATTGACCAAGATCAGCCAATATCAACCAAAAGGGCAACCAAGGCCAACCAAGATCGATCAAGACCAACCGAGATCGACCAAGGCCAACCAAGATCAACCAAGATCGACCAAGATCAACCACGATCAACTGAGACCTCCAAGATCAATCAAGATCAACGAAGATCCGTCAACATCAATCAAGGACAACCAAGATCAACAGAGTCCGACCAAGACCAACCGGGATCGACCAAGCTCAACCAGGACCAACCAAAATCGACCAAGATCCACCAAGATCGCCCAGCACCGGCAATAGGGTGTGTACATAGCCACCCATCGCCGCCGGTTGTTTTTCGCGCCATCGAGCGACATCGATCGACCGACTACCAAGCAGTGACAGCGTCAGCATGGTCTTCCACACACACAAAAAAAGAGCGGCTCCACCCTCCCACCGCACTACCGAAGCCACAGGAACACAGCCACCCTCACAACCACCACCACCTCAAACAGCAGCGGCTACGGCAGCGGTAGCAGCGGTAGCAGCAGCAGCACCACCACCACCACCACAAAGAAGCGAAAATCATCGGAAGCACCGCCATCACTACCACCATCGTCCCCCCACCACCAACACCGCCACCACCACCCGCGCCAACAACAGCACCAACAGCAGCGCCAACAGCAGCGGCAGCGGTAGCAAGTGGGTGCAAGGCATCCGAGCTCGCTCCGTACAGCAGCCCCCGTCAAAATTATCCAGCAACCAGGCCGTCAGACAACCAGTCAGCCGGCCGGTCAAACTGACAGCAATCCCCGGAGGTCCGTCTCTCCCCCCGCCCCCCCCCCCCCCGCACCCCGCCTCCCGTCCTCCCCCCCCCTCTCCGCGACGCCTGCTGGGCAGTCTGTCTGTCTCTGCGTCACCTCCCTGTGTCGCCGAACCCCCCCCCCCCACTCCTCTCCGTCTCCCTCCCCTTCCCCCCTCTCGCTGACGCCTGCTGACCGCCAACACCACCGCTACCGCCGCCGCCGCCGCCCCCACCACCACCACCACCACCGGAAACGCTAGCGCGTCGGGTTCCCGACTTTACACTGTCCCCACCACCATAGATGCCACCGCTGCCGCCGCCACCGCCGTTCCTTCCTCCTCCCCCTGACCTCCCGGTAAATAACGAACTAGATTCCTTCGTCCGGCCCTGAGCACTGGCCGAGATCGACCCGGCGCTCCTCGCGTGCTTCATGATGCCAGGCCGATAGCCTCCACCGCCGCCACCACCGCCGCTTCCACCACCACCACCACCACTACCGCCGCCATAACCGCCATACCCGCCGAAAGTAGCCCCAAACCCACCACCACCACCGCCTAAACCACCGCCACCCCCAAACATGTTGAACTCCGTATCGGCCGGCTCGAGGTCCCACCCGCTTCTTCCTCGACTACCGGCGCCGCCGATAGTAAACGGCGAGAACCCCCCCCCTCCACCACCACCACCACTCCCACCGTCCCCACCCCTCCCACTACCACCGCTGCCATCGCCACCACCAACTCCCCCGTGAGAAGGCTTGGCGTCGAGCTGCATGGACTCTGCGAAGTCCGTCCACCCCGCCGAGACCTGGTTGTACCCTATCCCTGGAGTAAGGCCCATCGACGCCGAACGTCCCTGGTAGCCTCGGGGGTGGTACCGGTTCCCCCCGCCGCTCGCTGCTCCACCGTAAGGCAGGGTCGGGCTGGAGGACGACTTCGTTCCGGCCAAACCGCCGCCACCACCACCACCACCACCATCGCCAGCCCCGCCGCCGCCGCCCCCGCTGCCGTCACCGCCGCCGCCGCCAATTCCCTCGGGAAACTACGCGTTGTTGTTGTTGTTGTTGTTGTTGTTGAAGGGGATTGGGCATTGGGCGTTGCGTTCAGTTTGGGTTGGGTTGGGTTGGGGAAGATTGGGATCGGAGGGAGGGAGGGAAGGGAAGGGAAGGGAAGGGAAGGGGAGGGGAGGTGGAGGGAGGAGACGAGGTAGGGCAGGAGCGATGTGAATAGACGCAGAAAAATTCAATAGAACGAAGAGAGCCGGCGGTACGCAGCTCGCATCGTTCGGAGGGGGGAAGCAATAGCTTGGATGCCTCACGCTGTACCTCAAAGCAGGCTTTCCTACGGTCGGCTACAGACTGATTGATGTTTTGCTCACTACTTTCTTCGTTGGTTCGCTTAATTTACTACGCGTATACCTGGTACATCGTACATACGGCCGATATATATATAAATATACCCGAAGTATTTATTCACCCACCGTTTTGTGTCTATTCGCCCATATATATACCGCCCTATCAACTTAACCGCTTACGCATAATCATCACCCCGCCTGCCTATCCCTCTACAGTATCACACGGGGTGGTAAGATAACGCACACCCTGGGAGGAAGTTTCGCAGCTGATTTTCTCCGAAACACGCCTTGAAGGGGGGCACACCCAACGAAAATGGCGGTTTTTGGGAAGATCTCGTCGAGATATTTCCCCATAGGCGCGTCGCTCGGAAATGTTTTGCACTCTACCCGTTGTCAAGAAAAAAAAAACATACGGTGAAATTCGTCCGTGGGGGTGTGATATCTTATCACCCGTGTGATATCTCATCATCCTTGTGATATATTATCACCCGTGTGATACGGTACGCGTATCTACCCGCCTATCAACCTACCCGCCGATATTTTAACGTAATCCTATTATATCTACCCGCCAAGTGATACATACCCTATACTATTCACCCGCCTACCTCTAAATCTACCCGCAAAACATACACACAACTGTAAGTGCCAGGTAGCGCATACTACTGTACGTACGGTACTGTATTTACCCGCGTGTCTTCTATGTATTTACCCGCATATTTATATCTACTTATCTACCCGCATGTGTGTACATATATCAGGTACCAGTATACAACAGCTATCTATCCCGCGCATATTATATACTTCGAAGTATATAACTAAGAACTCACCTCTGCGAGATCGAGGATTTCGAAGGACCTCACCTGTGCAAGCGGTGTGTCATACTTCGACCGCGCGTACTACGGGTTTTATCTCACCGCCTGAAGCGTACCAGGTACCCAGTGTACCAGGTACGTATCTAGCCGCACACGAAGCATATTCCGGGCATACAACTACCCGCTTACACAATGTTCGGCGGTATGAATGTATACCTGAGAGCCCATCACGATGTCAAGGTCGGCCATGTTGGAGGTGGAGGAGGTGTGGGGGGGAGCCTTCGAAGACCCCTGGTTGGCCACAGCATACTGCACGTGCAGCCCAGCCCCGTCCTCCCACCCTTCGAAGCTGGTGTACTCCTCCTTGTCCTTCACCTGGCTCAGCTGCCGAACAACAAAACACAACAGCACGAAGGAAAGAAGAATAAAAAAAAGTGTCGGGGGAATAAGGTTCCATTTCCACTTCCATCTAACATAGATTTGTTTTGGTGCGGAGGAGGGTGAAGAGAGGGGGTTTCGCGGAAGGTGAGAATAGGGGTGGGGGGTGGGGGGGGGGGGGTAAGGTGGTGCGGAGGGGAAAGGAAGGGTAGGAAGGGGAGAGCCCGGCGCGGGGGGTAGTCGATATCATGCATGGTGGCGGTAGTCGTATGACCATAGACCCTCACATCCCTACAAGGAGGGGGGGGGGGGGGGGGGCGTAGAGGGGGAGAGAAGGGGGAAGGTGGGGAGAGGGGGGGGAAGGGAAGGTGGGGATAAATTCCCCGTTCGCAGGGTGGCTCGTGTCCTACCTCCTTGCAGAGCGCCGCCGCCGCCGCGCTGCTCTTAATGTAGTAGTTCGCTTGGCTCAGCTTCAGCCCCACGGTGCACGAGAAGGTGTTGATCGGGAGATCCAGACCGTGTCCTGCATGTACGCACGCACGTGCATATATACCAGGTAAACAGTACACAGGTGGCGGGATGTTCCGAAATACACGACGAAAAAAACGTTTTCAACACAACGGGACGACACAGGATGCGGCAAGCGTTGTGGTGAGCATAAAATATAAAGCCCATTTACAGTCGTAGTGCTGCCCTGCCGCACCCATGTTTCTATCGGATCATCTACTTGAAATCCACTACTGTAGAACCTGCGTGCGGGGTCATTCTTGCAGTATTGACAGTAAAACAAAAGGGTCAACTCTTTTTCTACTTTTGCCCGTCATCCCGGTGATCGATCGATCGAGGTGCACATGTTGCCGTGCGAAATTCGTCCGCGGCGAGGGATTGAATGTGTCGAGGGTCCGGACCTGCCCAAAATCGACGCTCAAGGCATTTTTTTTTCACGTGTTTTTTTTTTGGTTCCCTGCTTGTAACACCAGCCCCCCCCCGTTTTTCGCCCCTGATAAGCTCCCATACCACCGGGGCGACCGGCTTGTGGAGCCCCTCCCCTCAGAAATGTTTGGCAAAAAAAACAACACCCCCACTCTGCGCGTGAATGTAAGTACCGCTTGGTCTTCAAGCTAATCTATAAAACGGTCCTTACATTATCGACCAGATTCGTATACAGCAGTGGTCCCTCTCTATGGTGTCTGTAGAATCGCTTGGCACAGACGTGGATTAGCGAACCAGTGGGGCGGTGTACGGAGTGGTAGTGCCCCGTTGCCGCTACATATAGTGCCGGCATTGTTGGCTGGCGCTGTAAAGAGGGAGAATTGCCGCACCCCCTTATCGCGAGCACGCGTCTTGCAGCCCCCGCACAATTGAAACAGGGCGGTGAAAACTTGGCTTTGGTCATCCCCGCAACCCGACGAAACAAAGTGAGCACGCGTCTTGTAGCCCCCGCACAATTGAAACAGGGCGGTGAAAACTTGGCTTTGGTCATCCCCGCAACCCGACGAAACAAAGGTGTTACGCTCCTTTTTGCGTTCGTCTTCCTTACCCTCCCCCCGCTTTATAGATAGACTCCACGTGCCCATTTGGTGACGACGCAAGAGCTATAGCTATCAATACCAACACACAACAATCAAAAACAGCAAACAGCAACAGCAACAGCAGACCCGACAACGAAAGCTATCACAGATACGTAAACCTCTATTACGGGGGACCATATTAAATAGGACCTACGGTGCTGACAAAAACCTACATATTTCGCTATTATTATCAACCACATTTGGTCCTATTTACAATGGTCCCCCGCAATAGGCGGTATTATAAGGACCGCTTGGTCGTCATACTAACGTCCAAACGGTCCTTATATTTCCACCCCAGAGTGGTGTCCTACAGGAGCAATCAAGACGCGCATGCTACAGTAAAAACGAGGGGTACACCTCCGCAATTTTCCCTCAGAGCATCCTTCCTCGCTCGAGGACGTATACCACCACTCCCCCCCCCCCCCCCCGCCCCAAAAAGAGGAAGAAAAAAAAGGCCTCCTTAAGGAAAAACGCTGTGACGGGGAAACATAGTAATCAAAACCGAATACGCTTAATGTAGTGAACATACGGGAATATATAGGGCTTGTGTACACGAAGGGTCCTGATTACTATTAATACGCCCCCCCGTGATGCACACTCAACCTGATTGAGCATGCAAAACTCCGACTACGGCCTCGTAGCAAGGTAGGGTTATATACAACGACAACGGTCATGTTCCAACGGTACTGGGTAAAAAAAACCAACGGTCATGTTCCAACGGTACTGGGTCAAAACAACGGTCATGTTCCAACGGTACTGGGTAAAAAAACAACGGTCATGTTCCAACGGTACCGGGTCAAAAAACAACGGTCATCTTCCAACGGTACCGGGTAAAACAACAACGGTCATGTTCCAACGGTACTGGGTAAAACAACAACGGTCATGTTCCAACGGTACTGGGTCAAAAAAAAATCTCAGCGAAGACGAGCCCCGGCGGACACGAAAAAAAAAACGTACCGTATTTGAGCGCACACCGGCAATCGAGGGGCGCCCACGCCCCCCCCCCCCCCGCCGGCTCGCTCGCTTCAAAAGCCAAACTGCTAGGCGACTTTTTGGGGGGGGTGAACTTTTTCGGCTTTTCCCGAACGAAATACATCTGTACTGCAGTATTTAATAATCGACAATGGAGGTGCTGTGTCACACGGAGGACGTATTGTTCGAGCCTCATATTGCCAGACACAGGGAGGGGTGTTATCGTTCTCGTATTATAGCGGCCGTACGTAGCACATTGTTTCGGCCAAACATATTTTCAGAATGGTACGAGTATGGGACTTTAGCTTTTCAACTCAGCAACTACTACTATTAATACCTACCCGACAGAGCTATATCTCAGGCCATACTGGGGGGTCGCTCAAAGTACTAATAGAAGCGTGCCATTGTTTTGTCTCGAACGCCGGTTTTTGGGGGATACAGAGCTCGTGCTCAAGCGAGGAGGAGCCTCAGGAAATCGCGGATGCACGCGCCTCTGCTTCTGTTGCTGCCGCTGCTGCTGCTGTTGTTGTTGTTATTCCTGTCGTCGTCGTCGTCGTTGTGGTCGTCGTCGTCGTCGTAGTTGTTGTGGTGGTTGGGGTGGTGGTGGCGGCGGTGGTGATGGTGGTGGCTGTTGTTGCTGTTTATATTATTGTGGTTGCTGTTGCTGTTTTTTGTTGCTGTGGTTGTTGCTGTTGTTCGTATTGTTCCCGTTGCTGTTGCTGTTGTTAGTATTGTTGCCGTGGTTGTTGCTGTTGTTAGTATTGCTGTTGTGGTTGTTGCTGTGGTTGTCGTTGTTGCTGCTGTTGTTGATATCACATTAACTCGCCGTCACAATGCAGTCCGTTGTCCACAGGAGGACAGGCTCCAACAGCTCTTGGAGTGCAGTACTAATACTGCCTTTTTTTTTTTTTTTTTTTTTTTCATCCCATTCATTATCTTCGCACATCTTCTTCTCTCTCCTTCCAACTCGTAACTCAGATCCGGGGTCACATAGCAGGCTCTTCTCCCCCCTTCCCGCTACGGTACGTGCCTTCATTTTTATCGCGAGAAGATTTCAGCCTTTTCTTCCCTCGTCGACTCGCATCGAATTGTGCCTACCCACGCTGCAAGGCGCTCTCAACAATTGAATCCTTTTTTTTTATTTTTGCAAATAAAGTCAAAGTCCGACCCACCTGGGGCTCGAACCCAGGACTCAAACAAGTAGAATTCGAGGTTAACCACTTGAACCACCGGGGCGACCGGCTCTGTAGGATGTAGTGTGCGTCAGCGGCGGCAATACATGTGTTCCCCCTCCCCCAAGCGAGGCTATAAACCTCTACCGTATGCACGTGTTCGGCCCGCGAACCCAGCTTACTTACCTCCGCCGTCGACCATGGAATGCGAGCGGCTCCTCGATCGCGTCTTCTCCAGTAGCCCTTCTCTCCCCACCGACCTCGCCGCCCTCCCTTGCCCCTCCCGGCGCTCGGCTACCCACGGGGCTGACTCGGATTCCCCTGATTTGTTAATCACCACCACCACCATCACCACCACCGCCGCCACGTAAGGGAGTACCGCCGACACGTCAGGGAGTACCGCCGCCACGTAAGGGGTTGTAGAGGGGGATACGGATGTGGGGGTGGTGGGTGGGGAAGGGCGGGTGGGAGGGGGAGAGAGAGGGGGGGGGAGAGGGGGGAAGGAGAGAAGGAGGGAGGGATATAAGTAATAAAAGGGTGTATGGGGAGGAAGGGAAGGAGTTGCGAAGGGAGCACGTTAAGGGAGGGCGAGAAGGCGGGCAATCGAGTACCCCCCCCCCCCCCCTCGCCCTCCTTCCCCTTCCGCCCTCCCTTCTTCTGCCCCCTATCCCCCCCCCCAACCAGCAACGATCTAAAAAACGAAAAGCCTCCCATCTCATCACGATCACCATCATCATCAGCAGCAGCAACAACCACTCACCGTACCGCTCCTGGCCAGGGGGGTCCACAACATAGGGGTCGTCCTCGTTCCAAGTCGCCGTCGCCGCTCCCTCCACCGCTGCCGCTGTCGCCGCCGCCGCCGCGGCCGACGCTTTCGGCGCAGCAGTAGCACTCGCACTCCTCGCACCCGCTACCGTCTTCCCCACCCCCACCCCCCCCGCGCCCTCCATAGACGACATCGAGTAACCGGATGCCGCCGATACCTCCCTATTACGGTCGTGGTAAATCCCGCCGCCCGTACCCGCTGCCGCCGCCGCCGTCAGATCAGGTGCGAACACGTTCGAATACCCCCCACCACCTCGCATTCCCGCGCCCACCCCGTCAACCCCACCACCACCGCTACCACTGCCGCCGCCACCGCTACCACCTCCGCTGGCTGGGTCGTAGTCTTCATGTTGCCACATCGCGGTCGTCGAGCCGCCAGTACCACCACCACCACCACCAGCAGGAGCGGCCGTGGAAGAGGACGAGGAGCGGGAAGGGCAGTACGCGGGGTCGGTGCCGTACCCACTACCGCCGCTGCCGCCACTACCCCCTCGGCGGCGGCCACCACCACCACCACCACCGCTGTCGCTCGGGACCAAAGAAGGACGGGACGTCGACGCTGCCGACGTCGCCGGCGGCGGTGGCGGCATCCCCCCGTGTGCCGCAGCCGCAGCCGCAGCAGCAGCAGCAGCAGCAGCCGTCCCTGCCGCAGCCTGCCTCCGAGCAAGCTCCGCCCTAACAGCCTCCAGAGTGCTACCCCCCTTGTCTCCTGCCCCTGCGCTGCCCGGGCCGCCGCCCCCCCTGCTGTGCCCGCTGCCGCCGCTCTTGTCCCTGTAGTGGGAGGAAGAAGAAGACGAGAACCTGGAGTGTCGGGGGGTACAGATCACGCCGGCAGGGGAGCAAGGGGAGCGAGGCGCTCGCGAAGACTTGAACGAAAAAATGAAAAGAAAACAGACGAGAGAGTTTTTTTTTTTTTATTGTCGAGGGTGGTCGTGGGTGATGGTGATGATGGTGGTGGTGGTTGTGATGGTGGTGGTGGTTGTGATGGTGGTGGTGGTTGTGATGGTGGTGGTGGTGGTGACGGTGGTGGTGGTGGTGGTGGTGGCGGCGGAAGCGGAGCCGATCACCAAGTGGAACAACGAGCGGGTAAGGGGCAAGCGGTAGAGGGGGCGGGGGGGGGAGGGGCGGGCAAGGGGGGAGGAAAAGGAGGAAAGGGGAGGAAGAGGGCGCGCGCGGCGGGGGGGGGGGGGGGGGGGGGTGTTAGGTTGCAAATAACGGGAAAGAGAAAAGAGCACTATTTGGGAGAATCTGCAGTCAGGGGGGGAAGGGGGCGATACTCGCCACAAGAGCTCGGGCACAGCTTTTACGTCCGCATACAGGCATTTCACCCGAACACCCGACCACGGTCGTGGAAATGGAAAGCCCGCCGTTGTGTTCTGCGGCGGCAGCGCAGAAAGGGGTGCATATATTACTTTGAGCTGTCGCCCGCCCACCAGGCCCTCTCTATCGCAGTGCTACGACCTTCGGTCCCGGCATAAAAAAAAAACTTTCCATCCATCCTTCAATCTACCCATGCATCAACCCAACCATCCATCGTTCATAGACGGTACCACAAGCGTTTTTCATCGACAGAGTGGTGGTGGCAGCCTGTATCGACATCTGTATCGACCATATGTCGGAATCGACATTTACATCAATCTCGAAAGCGGCAGCATCAAGATCGAAAACAACACCAACATCGATACGGGTATCGACCTCAACATCGATACGGGTATCGACGTCAACATCGAGATCTCGTGTATACCGATATATCAGTTTCCATTGTCATATCAACACCACGACCGACATCGTCATCAACATACAACATGGGACAGCGGTACTGAAAATCAACGACGCTGCCATCAGCATCACCGTAGGTCTAGGTTATCAATGCAGAACAAGTAACGCGGACATTGACATCGAATACACATGGAGGCTATCGGCATCGCATCAAATATCGACACCATTGATTACCGAAATTGACATCGATATCGACATCAGCATCTTCATCGTAACTTGCTACAACATCGCCACCAATGTCAACATCGCTTTCGAAGGACAATACCGACAATGACGTCAGCATCACCAAGACCAACACGCCACCGACTCCAAGATCAACAACGACATCGACCTCGGCATCGGCACCAACATCGACCCGGACACACCTATCAACGTCGACATCAACATCGATACCATGTGGACACAATTATCGAATTTTGAATATTGATATCAATATGGACTTCGATATCAACATTACTGTGGACATCTATTACGGGGGGCCATAGTTAATAGGACCTATGGTATACATAAAAGCCTATATCCTTAAACCATTTTTACTACCAATATTTGGTCCCATTAACTATGGTCCCCCGTAAATAGAACGACGGTGACATCGTCATCGGCATCGACATCTACATAAACATCAGCACCGATAAACATATACCAACGATATCGACTATCGATATCGATATCGGATGACGTTATCGATTGCCGATATCGTATTTTTTATCGACTACCGATATCGATATCAACATCACTATCAAGTCGACACCTCTACAACGATGTCGAAACTCACCTCGCCATCGAAGCTACCGCTGTCTTGGTAGGATAGCTTCCTCGCGCCTCTCCTCTCTTCCTGCTCAAGTCAGGGGAGGGGGGGGGGGGGGGGGGGGGGGGGATCAAGGGGGAGGGAGGGATGGAGGGAGGGAGGGAAGTGAGGGAGAGAGGGATGGAGGGTGGGAGGGAAGTGATGGGGAGAAGGCGGAGCTGCAGCAGTGAGAGGGGGCCTTGCACCAAAGAGCACGCCAAAACTACAAGGAACACGGCAGCAAGGGAGACAACAAAGCAGAAACCTGCAGAAAACCACAAACATGCCACAGGTACGAGCTAGGCGAATAGGCCGGGAACACGGGAAGGGGAAGGGAGGGAAGGGGGAGGAAGGGTGGGTGGGGTCGATTGATGGCCATTAATACGGTGGCGTTCGTCCGATCGAGCAAACTAGCCTGAGCGCTGACGACGAGGGCCCAGCAAGCAGCGGGAGTGTCGGGAAAGTCTTTCGATCCGAAGTCGTGTCCGTAGAGAGTGCGCATCGCCTGAAGATGGTGTTTTGATGGGGGGAAAAAAAACAACACCCACGAACGGTGCCGACGGACGGTACCGACGGACGGTACCGACGGACGAAAGAACGGACGGACGAAAAACGAACGAACGGGCGGTTGGTACCGCGAAATACGCGAAGAAGACGCGAAGATGCGATGGGAGGGAGGGAGGGAGGGAGGGAGGGGTTGGGTTGGGTTTGTCATGAGAGTTGGCGGTATAAAGTTGTGGGTGTGGGTGGGGATGAGTGGTGGTGTTGGTGTTGGGGTTTGGGTCAGAGTTGGGTGTGGGAATGGGGTTGGGGGTTCGGCTGGGGTTAGGATTAGTGCTTGGGGTTTAAGGTTGGCGTTCTGAGGTTGCCCCCGGGGGAGCGAGGACGGCGCAAAACAATTGGCGAGAGCGCAAGAAGCGTTAGACGGGAAAATAAAATCATACCGAGTACTATGGATACGATACAGGTTTATCACACTCACAATTCTGTTGGAGGAAGGCAGGAGAAAAAAAGAGCAAAAAAGTGAGTGAATGGGCGGGGTTGAAATGCAACAGGGCCAGCCAGGGCCGGAGCTATGCAAGGATGCCTACATAATGTTCTTTTAGCAAGAGAAATCAAGCAAAAACGATGTGGCATCGTACGTCTTTCTCGCTCTCCGCCTCCCTCCCTCCCTCCCTCCCTCCCTCCCTCCCGTCCTTCCTCTCTCCCTCCCCCCCCCCCCCCCCTGCCCCAACCCAACCGCCCCCCATTCCCCTCTCACCTGAAAGAGCATCGACGAAGGGGGGTAATCCTTCCTCGGCATGAACCTATTCTGCCCCGAGATGTCCAGCCGCCGGTCCTTCTTGGGAATAACCCCCCCAAGCCCGGCGCCGCCCCCCGACACGCCGACCGCGCCGCCCCCCACCCCACCCCCCCCCACCGCCGCCCCCGCCGACGCCAGAAGAAGACTTACTATTACTCCCACCGAGCACCAGAGCCGACGGCACCCTCGCCGCCCCGAGCTGCACGCCCCCTGCGGCCTCCGCGGCCGCCGCCCCCGCCGCTGCCGCCACCCCCACCTTCGACGCACCCACTGCCGCCGCGGGTCCCGCCTTGTTACCCCCCACCCCCCCGACCACGCCAGAGGCGACGGTGGCGGCGGAAGAACCTCCCAGCAATACTTCCGGCAACGCCAACGACGGGTACCCTCGCCCTTTCCCAGTAGAAGAAGCACGGCCGCCCATGCCTGGCCTGCCCCCCTTCCCTGTCCCCACTCCCACTCCC
Organism: Nereocystis luetkeana; assembly: GCA_031213475.1. Classification (NCBI taxonomy): domain Eukaryota; class Phaeophyceae; order Laminariales; family Laminariaceae; genus Nereocystis; species Nereocystis luetkeana. The sequence continues at coordinate 3,317 of JARUPZ010001061.1, read as the reverse complement.
GCCCCTGCCGCCGCCGCAGCCGCAGCCTTTGGCGTGAGCTTACGCCCGGGTCCGTCCTCTCCTCCTTTGGCAAACGGCGGGCCCGTCCCCCCCTCGCCTTCCGAAGCCGCCACCGCTGCTGCCGTCGTCGACAACGGCGCTGCTGCTGCTGCTGCTTTCACGCCGGACAGCGGTAGGAGGGGAGGCGGCGGCGGATCACCCCCCCGCTGCTGCAGCGGGGATCCCTCGACCAGGGCGACAAGGATGGCGTCCTCCCGCCGCCCCCGCAGGCCTCCCACTCCTCCGCCACCACCACCACCCCCACCTCCCCCACCATCAACACCACCAACACCTGCTGCACCCGAGCCCCCTCCTTCAAGTCCTCCGTGATCTCCAAGCGAAGACGAAGAAAGCAGAGGCGAAGACGCTCGCCGGCGTAGCACCCTCGAGGGAGGCGGTGACGGCGGCGACGGCGGCAGCGGCAGCGGCAGCTGCGACGACCGCTGTGGCGGCGGCGGCCGCTGCGCCGCCGCCGCGGCCGTCCCGCCTCCCCCTAGCAGGCTCTCCACCACGACGGCCGTCGACCTCCTCCCGCGACCCACCAACACCGCCACTCCGGCGAGGTGTACGCCCCCCCCGGCTGTTCCCTCGCGGCCGCCGCCGCCGCCGCCGCTCGCGGCATGGGGGCCTTGGCCGACAGCTTGCCCAACAGCTTGCTCGAAGTCTTGCCCAAACGGAGCGTGCCCAGCATCTTCCGGAGGATGATGCCCGGTCTGCGGAGGGGAAGGAGTGCGGGATCGGGACCGCCTCCTCTGCAGCAAGAGAAGGGCCTCCAGGGCCGACTCGGGACCGACCCCGACCTGCCCCGGAGCCGCCCTCGGCACCCCCGCGGCGTACCTCCCCGTGATGGATGGCGACCGCGACCGGTCGCTAAGCTCGGGAAACAGCGGCGTCGACCCCGACCTTCCGCGCTTCGAGTTCACCACGCCTACCCCGACCCCGACCCCGACTCCCGCGGCCACCCCAGTGCTTGTGTTTGCCCCAGCTCCTGATCCAACGCTCGCCCCAACTCCCACCCCCACCCCTCTTTCCGATGCGTGCGCCCCCAACGCTGCCGCCGCCGTTGCCGCTGTCGCCGCCGACAGCGAAGCTGAGGAGGAAGACGGCGCGAGTCCGACGGCAACCATCGGGATCACTTCTCCTTCCTCGGCGACGACGGTGCCGAGGAGCCCACCGGGTCCGCCGTCCAGGCGCCCGCTGCGACGCGTCGGGGATACCTTTGGGCGCGGGTGGCTGTGGCGGGTGTTGCTGCTGCTCTTGGTGCGGTTGCTGTTGTTGGCTTTGTCTCTTGTCTTGCTGCCGCTACCGCGGCGGCTACTGCGGCTGTCGCGGCGGCTGTCGCGGCGGCGGCTGCTGCTGGCAGCCTTGCTGGGTGCTCTGCTACCGTTATCCCCTTTGACTTTGCTTTTGGTTTTGCGGCTCTCCTTGCGGTCGCCGTTGCCTCCGCCGCCGCCGCCACTGCCGCCATTTAATCCCTGTCCCGTGCCGCGACTGCCGTCTGCGCCGGCAGCGGTTGCTGCGGGCGATCGTCTCCATTCCGCGTCCTCATCTTCCTCCTCCTCCTCCTCTTCCCCTTCCTCCAAGATCCCCCCAAAATCTTCCTCGACGCTCTCTTCCTCCTCCTCTTCCACCTCGAAAATATCCTCCTGTTCCTCTTCCTCGTCCTTCCCCTCTCCCTCCCTCCCCACCCCCCCTCCCCCACCCCCCCTCTCTCCCCTCCACGCGCCCCCCAGATTCCCTTCGCTCTCCAACCCTGCCCAACCCTCCCCCTCCCCCTCTTCTTCCTCCTCCTCTCCCCCATCCCCCTCCTCCCCCTCCTCGTCCTCTGAATATCCCTCCTCATCTGTGTCATATTGGGAATCGTTCGCCGAACCGTTTGCCGAATAGTTCCCCGAACCGCTGCTTGCGTATAGGAACGTCTTGACCGCCCCCCGAGGCTCGAGTCTAACCTGGGGGGATCCCATCGGCGGCGGAGGAACGGTGGGGTGGTACTCCCAGTTCCCAGACGTCTCGTTCAGGGCGGCCATCTGATTTAACAAACAAAAACAGCAGAATTCGGATGTGGTTATTGTAAGAACAATAAAACATCATTCGTATCGTTTCAACAGTATAATATCAACAGCATCGTGTGTACGTAAAAGGCGCTTCGCTCCGCGGGCGGCCTACGCCGCCCGCTACGCTCGCTCAGGGGGGAAAAGTACATCAAATTACGCGAAGCGGACAGAGGTCAATGCTTGAATATAGTTTTTTTTACGATCGTATAATAGTAGCAAACTGGCGACTTGATAATGCCAAGAGTCCCGCCGCCATACTCCCAGGAAAAAACAGCTCGGACGCCACGTACGCTCCGCGTCGCGGGCGGCTGCCGCCCGCTACGCTCGCTCACACGCCGTACATACGTACGTACATACCCCAGGTAGGGTAATCCTTTTCTTCTTTTGATATGCTTGCTGTATGTACGAAAGAGAAGCACCGCAAAAACAACGAAAACGAAACCGATTTTTTGGAAAGAAAAACAAATCTCCGTCCCCTCAAGTATTATTTTTTTTTTTGCCTGATTGGAACACCCTGCACAGGTCAAGAAGAAAAGAAGGGAAAAAAAAAAACGAACAGAAGAGCTTCTCTCTCCGCCTCGTACGCCGCCCGCCCCCTCTCGCGACCACCTCGCCCCTAACTCGGTCCGGGTAAAGCTTCCCTCACTCTCTGCCACGGTCAGCCCCGTCGCCCGCCTCGCGTCAAGCCCGGTGCTCACCGTGGCCGTCGTTCGCCAGCTCGACAAATGTTAGCGCTCAGACTGCGTAGCTCTCTCTTTGTGGACTTACAGCCCGGTCGCAAAAATAATAAGCACCGCTTGAATCTTTTCTTTGCATTACCGAACGGCCCTTAACCCCTTTAGAACCGTAGTCCCGATTTGGGGACAAAGTACTTGAAATTAGAAGGGATTGTCCCCAAAACGGGACAGCGGTTCTAAAGGGGTTAAGAAGGCTCGTACACAGTCTATCCAAAATCACAAGTGGAGGCCAGACAGAGCCCATTCATTCTTTCCCTTGTGTCTCGAGGCACGCACGTCGCCTACGCACGAAAACCGCGACCACACTCCTTGCAACCCCCCCTCTACCCGCCAGCACCCGCTGACACCCGCGACGGCGCCGGGCTCTCCCGGCGGTGCCGTGCTCGGAGTACACGCACGCACACGAAACGAAAAAAATAATAAAAGGAACAAAAAAAGGGAAAAGGGGGTTGAAAGTGCCAAGATGGTGGAGAATACAAGAAAACCG
>JARUPZ010001060.1:0-24989 GCA_031213475.1 Nereocystis luetkeana | reverse complement strand
AGCGCCTACCATACCCGCTGCTGTAGCGACCCGCGACGATTCTGCTGGAAAATGTCGTGCTGAGAAAAACTATAATACTGCTGTTGGAAGGGACGATGCTTATTATAGCCCCCCCAGTACCGGCGGCGTACCTGCACCAAACACACTTGGATGTTAGTACACGTCCACCCCATGACGACCGCATATCTATCGCGCCACCTTCTCGGATCGATGCTGGCTCCCCAAGCACTCGTAGTGCTCGCCGAATGGCTCGCCATGCCCTCATCACCACTAGACAAGTTGCTGAAGCACGAGCCGCGGATACTGCCACTCCTTCGTTACACGACCCTGAGTTCCGCCGAATGCCGCCCCCCCCGGCCCCGGTGTCCCCCCCTGCCCCGGTGCCCTCCCCTGCCCCGATGGTTTTCGCCCGTCCCCGACTCAGCATGCCACGGACACCAAAAGAATAGGAGGAGTCCCCCAGCCCCGCCAGTTCAGCCAGCGGCCTTAGGACTTACGGCTCCTCTCCCTCGTCGAGAAAGTGGACACCCCAGCGTCCGGGCTGGACAGATTTGGACAACGCTGTGGACTACGAAGCCCGCAGTTCCAAGGACGAGGAGCGGACGACGATGCAAGACGCCGCTAGGGAGACAGCGCTGGACGGGGATCAAGCCCCGTCCCCCCCAACTACCAGAGGCCTGGGCCTCCCTCTCGATCGAGGCCCAGGCGGCCCTCATCCGGCGCTGGTCAGACGTGGCGGGTCTCGGTGGGGGGATCACGGCCTCTTGCAACCGACGATCACCCCGATGTCGCGACGGCCGAACGGGCCTCGACTGCCAGCGAGACCCTCGGAGCGACCTCGGTGGAAACCGCCCGCCGCCGGGCGCAGGCGCTCACGGTGGCCGAGAATGAGGCATCAGTGGCCGCTCGCACCGCCGCCGACGCTACCACTGCTTCGGAGGCCGCAAACAACGCTTAGAAGGCGGCCGCTGTGGCCTCGGAGGAAACCGCGCGCTCCGCCTCCTGCGCCCAGGACTCCATATCCCGTGCCAGGGAAGCTCTGCGGGCGGCGCGGGCGGACAGCAGCACGAAGCCCCGTAGTGTTGCCGAGACAAGAAACTCAGGGGAGCGCCTTCCCCTCGTCGAGGCCGCGACAACCGCCACTCCATTCCCCGGTTTTAGCTCCTCTGTCACGCTCCCTCCTAGCGCCATCGCGGTCGACGCCCGGATCAAGCGTACCGGGGATCTGGATTCCTTCCAGGGGAGCGTCGCCTGCATGGCCGCCGGCCCAAATTCGTGCTTTCCTCTTGAGGCGGCTTCGAGGGTCGTCTCTGCCGCTCGCGAGCTCCGACTGGACATGCCCGAGAACGACCTCTCCGTACACGACGCTTGGCTTGTCATGGCGGGTGACAGTTGGAAGGCTCAGCAACGCCGGGAGCACACCATGGCTCTCGTGATAGGCCTGCGGCATGCGCACGACTTGTGCTCTGCCACCGTTTTTTGGCCGACCCTGACGGAGTATGGGCGCCACCGCAAGCGTCAGGCCGACCTCGGCGCCCAGAGACAACGGCTCCCGGACGTCGGACAGGGCTCGGGTCAGGCACACGCCCCTTCAACCCCCTCTCGGATGACCAGACTCACCGACCCCCGGGGCACCAACACCGGGGAGTCCCCGACGGCTCTGGGGTCAGTGACCACCCCTACCGCCGCGATGACGCCCGGGACCGCCGGCTCCCAAGCACGGGGGAAGCCTCGGCAGGCCAAGACGGCATGGCCCGCCGCGGACAGGGTTCAGATCACGGCAGGAGCCCGTTTCGGCGAAACGGGGCTGGACGGCGGCGGAACCGGGGCCAGGGGAAGGACTGCTCGAGCGACGATAGACACTGGAGCAACCGCCCGCGGGGAGACGCGTCGCAGGCAAACTCTTCCAGATCCTCCTCGGACGGCAGCGGCGAAAGCCCCGTTCCGGAGATCCCCACTGGCTCCAAGAGGCAAGTGTTTCCCTCGCTGGCGGAAGTTGCTTACTCCACCGCGCTTCTTGATCGCTTGACCATGTCCGATGACCACGCCATGCCCGTGTCGTCTAACCTTGCCCACGTTCGCACGGCGGCGATCGACTCTGCCCCCGCCGCCGCGAAATACCACACCCCAGACGTCCTACGGGCGTACAAACACCTGGGACTGAAGGATATTTCACGCATTTCTGTTCTACCTTTTCCCTCCTCGATCAACCCTTCTGACGCCGCGCAGCAACTAACTCGTTCGCTTAAGGCCTCCACGTCTGATATTCTCATGATGTGCAGCGATGGCAGCCACGAAGGCCTCAGTTCTACCGATTGGATCCCGGGATGGGACTGCCCCCTCAAGAAATCCTTCGCGCGCGCCATCGCACCTGACAGGCCCACGACCGCCCCCCTCACTACCTTGACGGATGATTTGTTTGGGCAGGTGTCGCGCGCCCTCGCAGCTGGATCGACGGGACCGGGAGCGTTCACGCTCCTCCTGACGCTGCTGAGCAACCACTTCGACCGCACCGACACGGGGGCCAGCTACACCAAGTTGCATAATTTTGGCGTACCTAGCGGGACCCCCTTTTGCGATTTTAGCCGTGCTTTTCGGGGAGTGGTGTCGGCCGCGACGGGGACTGAGCGTGTTTTGGCTCCGAGTTGGAGGTTGATTTGGAGGTTGTTCGGATGGCAGTGAACGAGCAGTTCCCCAGCTTGATGCCCACGCTGTACCCGGGAGGTGGCTACGGTGTCTAGGCCGTTTGGTACTTTGGACGCCATGTGGTTGGCGTTTGAGACTCCCGCGAATACAAGACACCTGCCATCAACATCGAGAAATATTTTTCTTTGCCTGCTTCTTCGACGAGTGTGCGGGCATCCGCCCCGTCGGGGCCCCGGCCCGCCGGTAATGGTCGCGGCCAGGGTCGGACGCTTCCCCAGTTGCCTGTTTGGCAGACGGGGTCGCGCAATAATCCGTTTGTGATGAACGTCCACAAATCCATCCCTGACTGCCTCGACCCGTGGCTTGACACCGCTTCCAACTGCTGGCCCCTCGAAGAACACCACCACACAGAAGTTCACGCTGTTTACATGTCTATCCTGACCGAGGACCCCCCCTCTGGAGCGGTCTACTTTCATCGTCCGCCCGCACGGGTGCCCTCAGCGGAAACCGAGGCCGCTGTTTGAACTGCCACGAAGACTCACACTCCCTCAGACAGTGTAGGCACCCCCTTCAAAACCTCAGCGGTACTCTCAACCCCGACCTCGGAACTCTCGGCGGCGACGGAGCGGCGTTCCGTCGTTGGCAAGAACGCATGACCCGACACCGCCGCGAAAATAACTCACGGCCAAACAAGAACAACCACAAAAAAAGCAGGCGTCGATCTGGCCATTCGCGAGGGTAGCATCACGGCCAGGGCCACAGGCAAGGTGACGGCTACAACACACACGCGGAACGAGGGAACCAACAGTCTTAACTCCGGCTACCACGGAGGTGGTTCGACCACTCCTGCCTCTTCCACCGCGGCTCCCGCGTCGGGGGTTCGCTACGGTGCCTCGCATAATTCGGACGGTAACCCCAACGGACGCCATCCGGGCACCTTCCGCGCCGGGAACTGACAGGTCGACGACGGTTCGGCTCCTCCTGCCTGCCCGCCACCAGCATTGCCAGGAGAAAATACACTGATTTCACAAGATACACGCGTCCCAGGCTCGCTCAGCACTCAGCGTCGCCCTGCGCCGCTCCCCTCCCGCGCGACGCTCCGTACTACGGACCGACGCAGCGACTCAGCTCCACCAGTTCTACCGGGGAGTCCCCGGGCGTCTTCGCCGACGTCGGGAGCCCGCGCCTCGAACGCCGCTCCCCTCACCCTGGGCACGAGAGCAGGCGAGATAAACGCCCCTCTCCCGAACCACGCACCGCGCGGCATCACGCGTCTCGCGCCGTCGCGTCGTTCTTTTCTGCGAGGGTGCCCCCCTCTTTCACCTCCCGGCCATGCGGTGGCGGTCGGTTTGAGGTGCGGGAAGGCAAACACCGAAACCCCGAGATCTCGGTTGAAACTCGACTCGGCGTTTCCTCACAATAACGGTGGCCGTTCAATCCTTTTCCCCATTAAAGAAGAGCCGACAAGATTAGCTACCTCGTCTCCCTTCCCCACCAGGTCTACAGGACGGAAGCCCTCTCCGGTGGACCCTTTGTTGCCCCCCACCGGAGCACCGTTCTTGAAGTCGTCTATAGGGTCTGCAGGCCCTCTTTCGTCTTCGGGCACGCCACTCCACGTGCGCCGCGCTCCTTCGGCTCCAGTGGAACCGGAAAAACCTGGTACTGCCCGTCGAGCCAGTGGTGGCTCCACAGCCTCCGGTCAAAAAACCGGACCGCATACCCGTTAAATTCGGAACAGTCGCAGCTCTCGTCAAGCAGAACGGGCTCAGAGCCCCCTGCCCCCTTTGGTCCAGGACAGAGATCATCGGGCGCAGTAAGAGAACCTTCTGACGATTGTTTGCCTACGGGCAATGGTGACACTGAGCCAGTATACGTGGAACCAGAATCGCCTCGTGCACCAGGGGCTCAGTGTTCTCAGAGAAGCACACCCCCCCCAACACACACCGCAACGGCGGCCACCGACGACTCGACATCTTCGGTCTTTGACCCTTCTCTCGAGTACTCCACGGAGCGGGTGGTACTTTTCTGGCAGCCCCCCTCCTTTGTTTTGCAGTGGTCCCCCTCGGTTTTTGTCATTGACGGAGTGACATATTCCTGCGCGGAGCAGTAAATGATGGCTGAAAAGGTTCGACTTTTTCTGGACCACGACAAGGCGGGGCGGATTATGGCCTCGCCAGAACCTCGCGAGCAGAAACGCCTATGTCGAGGCGTGCATACCTTCGACTGCGCTACCTGGGGGCGCGTTCGGGAAGACGCCGTCCTTGCTGGTTCCTTTGCCAAATTCACGCAAAACCCGGTCATGAAGCAACTCCTATGGAGCACTGGCAATAAAATTTTGGTAGAAGGCAGCCCTTTTGACCCCGTGTGGGGCATCGGTCTCCGGGCAGACGACCCCGAGGCTCAAAACCCCTCTCGGTGTCGTGGCAAAACAAATGCTCGGGAAAGCTCTTTCCACCGTTCGCGACACCCACCGATCAAGTGAGGCCGGGTTGGCACCCCCCGCCTCCTCTCATCAATTTTTCACTCCGACCACGACTGACAAAATTCATGAGATTTCCCCAGCGCCGCCTCGCCCTTGGCCGTGACCCGCGCTTGCCTAGGTCCTCCCTTGGAGTTTTCGACCTATTTTTCTGACGCGCCGGCTTATCACAGCCCCGAGGTTTTGGCTGTCGCACCTGGTGTCGACCCCTCCCTCGCGCTGCCAGAACACGGCCCCTGCCTCGTCGAGGGCACCATTACCCTCGATGACGCCTCTTTTACAACCATAATCGCGATCCACAGCGGAGCTAGCGTTCTTGCACATTTTAGTTGCGTGGCGCTTCTTGACACTGGCTCCCCACAGACCTTCATTCGGCAAGATGTTTTGGATCGCATGCTCACAGTTGGTGCGGCATCCATCGCGTGCGAGCAGAAATGGGCCCCTCGTTCCTGGGGGGGTTTTGGCGAATCAACCCCTCTGAAGCCACCGACGGGAGTGCGCCTGAGCGTCCACTTTTGCCGAGAAACTGCGCTTACCGTGCTCCCTCCCAGTCTGGGCCTGCGTGGTTCCCCCCTCAGTGATGCAGCATACAGCACTCCTGAGACGTGCCAGCTGAATGCGTTATATTAGACGTTCCTACCGCTCTACCACCTCGCTGCTCCACCGATTTCGGTCTTCCCGGACTGGAACGCTGTAGCCGACGGCTCCCGCCCCTTTCGCGTGTACTGTGACGCCTGCATCGACGGTTTGGTGCCGTGCTCGAACAAAAACAACTGGGCGGCTCGGTACGGCCCATTGCTTATACAAGCCGCGCTACGCTCGATTCCGAGAGGCACTGGACCCCGTTGGACCGGGAAGCTGGCAGCATTGTCTGGACCATCAAACGACTCCGAGGCTACCTATGGGGGACAAAGTTTCCCATATTTTCGGACTACAAAATACTGGAAAGCATCGGCAAAGTAGGGGACCACAACGCGCGAGTCCAGTGGTGGCTCGAGTCCCTCACCTCGTTCGATCACACCCTGGGGTACCGCGAGGGCAGCGCCAACGGAAATGCTGATTTTCTCTCCCGCTTGCCGGAGCCCGCCACAGAACACGACCGCAGTGGGTCTAGCAGCCTCACCCCTGTCGAGGACGGGGGTACCTCCCTCATCCGAGCCTGCGGGCTTCGCACTCGCTCTTCCCCGACCCCCGGTGTAGGTTTGGGTGGGCTGGTGCCCCGCACCGAAAGTGCCGTCTTGGGTGGGCTGCCTTCCGCTTCTTCGGATTTTCGCGATTTTCACACACACAGGCCACGTATGGGGATTGACGACCTCTCTGCTCCTTCGGGAAGATTTGTCTCCCGTGTATCAGCTTCCGTCGCCACCGTCGATCCCCGTCCTGGCTTGAAGTTTTTTCTTCACCTGCCGCCAACACCTCTTTCGCTTCGGTTTTTGTCGTGCCCTCCGGGGGCGACCAGGGCTCTGCAGAAGCCCTCGCTGCAGCGACGATTGTCGCCCAGCACGCTCCTCGCCCGACGAGCACGTTACAGGGAGACGATTCCGCCGTGAGTACTGCTCCGGCCGCGTCTGCCCTTTCAGGCCAGGGCAATGAAGACGCCCCCGCTGTAGCGACGATTGTCGCCCAGCGCGCTCCTTCCCCGACGAGCATTTTACAGGGAGAAGATTCCGCTGTGATCACTGATCCGGCCGCGTTTACCCCATCGCCGCCTGGCCCCCCGGTGCCTCCGAACGTTTTGCCGTCTTCCGGCCACATCTCCACTCGGGCGCGCCGACGAACAGCCGCCGCCGCTGGCTCCGCGCCGCCTGCTGTTGATTACGGCTTCGGGCCCGGCGTGGCCCTTAGACCATCAGCCCGGCGTGCTATCACCCCGCCGTGAGCCCCACGGCCGTGACCGACCGCACCAGTCGTGTTGGCCCCAGCTCCTGTAGCTTCGTTGGTCCGGACGGTACCCATCCCGTCCGAACGCGACCGCGCCGAGCCCGTGGGATTCCCTCTTTTACGGCTTCCGCTGCCAACTAACGCACCGCCCGTCCCCACGAACGACTTGGACGCCCTCGGCGCAGCTGCCGAATTTCAGTTTGCCCTCGGCTGCCTCGCCTCCCCCTCATGATTGTCGAGCTTGCTGGAGTCGCCAGCCACCAAAGCTTGGCCCGCCACCACCTCGCCTATTGCGACTTGGCCACGGACCGCCAGCAGCGCGCGTACGATATCGTTCGCGAACACCACGCGCCCACTGTTGTCCGCGTGAACCGCCGCAACTCCGCCCTCGCCGACGCTCTGCGTCCGGTCCCCAGATTTGACGTCGGCAGCTGGGCGTGGGTGTACAATACGGCGGTCATCAACTGCCAGGGCGCAAAGCCCGACACGGACGTCAAGGTCCTCAAGGCCAAACTCCCACTCAACTGGACAGGCCCCAACAAAATTCTCGCCGTTGGCCCCTGCTCCGCAGCGGACACCCCGGACGAATCTCCTCTTGGGGCAAAGCTCCTGTATTTAGATCTTCCTTCCCATGTGCCCGGCGCGGATGCTCGTCGGCGGGTTTCAGTTTAACGCTGCAAAACCTGTGCCAACCCCCACGACCGTGGTAACATGCCGAAGTATTTGCCAGCGGGGTTGACACAGTACGTGCTCAACAACTTGTTCAAGAAATCTCCCCCGTACTACGTCACCCAGGACGACGTCTCGACACCTCTTCATCTACTGGAAGTGGAAAAAATTCTCCGGCGGGGTATACGACTTCGACGAGAGCTGTACGAGGTTCTTGGTGTCTGCAAATTCACTTGGCTAGCGCGTTTGCACGGGGGGTCCAGCCTAACGTAGACGAATCTCGAGGCGCCGCCGTGGATAGCTGATTTTCGCTTCTCGGCTGCGCTCGATGTTTTTTTCTTGACTTTTTCCTGGATATTGGGCGGTGGTCTTTCTGTTTGTTGACGTTTTCCAAGTTTTCGGGTCGAGTTGTTTTCTTTTCTGGCAGGTGTGTTCCTGGGTTGTTTGTTTGAGTGTTTTTCTTGGGCTTGGTTGGGGATGTTTTTCGCGTATTCTGTCCTGCCTACCCCCCCGCTCTGTGTCGAGGGGGGTCTGGATAATCGGGCCACTCATTTGTGGCACAGGACACGTTTCCCGAGTAGTAGGTTGGGTTTCCGATGTCTCTTGACATCTTCCGTGATATTTTTATTCTCGTCTTTTTTATGTTCCCTTTTCACTTTCCCTGCATCTTCCTCGCCCCCCCAGTCGCGGGTGACACGGCGATGGTTTTTCGTTGACGATTTATTCCTGCCCCTAAAGACTATGTCTTCCGTTCATTCTCTTTGCGTACTTTGCCGGCTTTGTTGCCTTGCCATTCAGAGGTGTGGGAGTGGGTTTTGAGGAGCCGCATCTTCGACTCATGTTCTAGTTGTGGAATCGGGGTTTCCATGAATTTCCCATAATTCTGCATATACGGCTCATCCGAGTGGGCTAGTGTGATGATACTGCTTTGTATCGGGTTGAAAGCCCGGTAATTACCTGGGTTCTGGCACTGGGATCGTATTTGTAGCACTTGGAAGGCGTATCTTAGGTGGAAAACCAGGGGTTTTCCAGAGAGGCACGAGCGTGGTCTCAGTCTCCGTCGTGCACGAAAGGAATGAAGTGGCTCTTCTATCTCTAAGCGAACATCAACGTGAGTACCAATGAGTACCGGCTTATTAGGCAAACCTGCCCAGGGATACAAAGTGTCCCGCTGTCCATGATCTTAACAGACGCCGGTGAATGAGGCGCGTCTTTGTGCCCGTGTCCATGACGTGAGTGTAGGCCTTGTACTCAGATGAGGAGCGTTGTACGAACAACAGTTTAGTGCTAGGGGCACGGCGCAGTGTGACGATGCGTCATGAAGCGATGTACCGCGTCGTGCAAGCGGTCGCTCACAGCCGGCATCTCGACACACATACGCACTCGCCTACTTCATCGACGCCTGGGCATGGCCCCCTGCGGCAGAGGACAACAAGGCAATCTGGCAAACCGGGGTAGTGCAAGGGTTTCGATATATGTAGGCAACGACAAGGCGCCGTCGAATACGGAGTCAGCCTATAGAGCTATCTGTCAAGGACGTGTGCAAAGCAATGTTGTAGGTTGGCAAATCGCGAGGAACATATAAGCGTAAACTTTGGACAATAACGGGGTATCTGGCGGGCAATAACAACTCAGACAACTCGGTGCGAACACCAAGAGTGGGCGACAAATGTACGATACAGACGCTGACCAGAATACCTTCTTCCGAGGGAAATTCATAGCATCTATTGGCATTGCTTAGAATACCAACCACGGCAGCGACTTTGAATGAGCCCCCTCATCTATTTCTATGCTCCATGACGCCCTCTTCTAAGACGGTTAGTTAAGAACCGCCAGGTACGCGATTCGGCCCATATATGATGCACTCAGCCAAACTAACTCGCTCGGCTCCGTTTGGTAAAAACGCACGTGATTCTCGGCCAGAGGCTGATGGGGAAGGCTGAAGGTTAAGTCTCCTTCCACACTAACAATGTTCGTTTAGTCGTAATACTTCATCTGAGACACCGGGGGGGCTCGAGATAACGAGGACATTGTTCCGCCGTGCGACGACCTCGTGATAACGGACTTGGTTCTGGGAAACCTTGAGTGTATATTGTGACAACTAACCAGAACCAGCATTTGCATGATAAAATTCGTGTAGCGAAGCACTCTTGATCACTCTCTTCGTGGCGGCACGATCACGGCAATACCCATTTTTCAACCAAACAGATACCTCCTTGTGTCATAAACCAACACCTAAACCAACGGAATCTAGCCGATATGCCCTTCGCATTAGAATAAGCGAGAACAACCCCTCTCGCTTCAGCTCTTCCAACAGATGGCGCACGACAAAGAGCAGGTCGAGAGTTGCTCCGATCGTCAAAGGCCTCGAAATTGCCGCCGATGCGCTGGCAATTTTCAACTGCGTCTTACACCCACTCAAAGAGAAAGATAATGATGTACGAGTACCTTCTCTCACGTTATTGGAACTGGATAGATAGGTTTGGGGTATCTGTAAAGAGTGGTGATCCAGGCATGTTCCACGTCGATTGGACGTGTCTCATCGTCCACACGTCGACAGGTGCGCTGCTGACTACGGGCTACATGTGTGCACCGAATGTTGCTGGAGTGAACATGTACGGTATATCGACCGGACAGCACTCTGGTCCCACCGCCTTCTCATTTGTCGCGCCCCAAGTTGAGTGCGTAAGGTGTCTCGCTATATATTGTTTCTTCGCCGAGCAACTTCTCCCCGTCGCCGCTGAAGTTGATCGCAGATAGTGGGTTCAAGATAGAGCAATCTATCTCTCAATAAGAAAGGCAGGATAGAGTACCCGCTACGTCCGCGATAAACTCTCGTTCGTCAGCCACCTTTTTTCTCTTTCCTAGGAGATTATCTACGGTGGTAGCAGGGCTTGAGGAATCCGCTACGTCTGTGGTACTTCTTCTTGGCAGTTTTTCCCAACTAAGGCAGGGTTGGTTTCAAGTATGTGTTAGATGGAGGAGCACCACCGACACTCATCAAACAGTGCAGTCGCTCTCTTCAGCATGCTGTCAGCGTTCTGTAGCCGCTAGAAAAATACGGTATGATTTCACGGGGGGCATGGACAAACTCTGCTACTCCTTTGCAAGGCGCCCATTGTTTTGGAGCCTCTTGTTATTCAATTTGTTACTCGCACGACATTTCGCCGCCCTTCCTATTCAGTCTCTCCGTGCCAGTTGATTTTAGCACTACTCCTGTTGAACTTTACGTTCTGAAAACGAACCTTCCACCCGGCCCCGCCCCCGGCCCCGCCCACGCCCCTGGCCCTTCCCCGCTTCTCCTCATGCTGCCGTATTTCTGCGTCCAGAGGAGATATTGTGACTGGACTATAGCATGCGACGATCCAAGGCCGACCTACAGTACGCAGTGTTTCACAAAGGATGTTAGAGGATGCGATGCAATTCCCCTCGGTTCTGTGGAAGTAACCTGTACTCGTATACCAGTATATTTCTTTGTTTACGGTTCCTTCGTGTTTCGTGTTTCTACTATTAATAGGCATGCACTTTAACACTGGTGAATGCGATGGAGATAGGGTTAGGGTTATGCTGCACTCTATCAGACGGCCAACGTCGTGATAATCGCAGTGTTTTAGTAGCGGGTAGTGTCGTCATAGGCATGCTTGTTGAGAAGACTGCCGGTTTTGAAGCTTATGAGAGGCGACCTGGAGGCCTTATGTGGTGAAAACGGTCCAACTTCGCGGTGATATTTGCTCAACAAAAGGGCGTTACGTAATTCAATAATAACCGCAACCATAGCTACGGTATGTGGTGTCTTCTGGAATGAGCAGGGGAGCTTTAAGAAGTACGTTTGCACTCGTCGATACAGAAGTCGGTCCTACTTCTTGAAACAACTGCACCACGGTCGCTTAAACGTCGGACCTACGCCGCCTGTACTAAAAACGTCGTCCACCGACTTTCCGCGTCTGACAGTGTGGGCGTTGTGCCAAAGGCAGCAAACCAACCGTGGAGTGCGAGACATGATACTGTAGATGGTATAAGTACGGTCGATATCGGTGAACCCGAACCGCAAGAGTCGCAGTATAGCAGGTATTGTGCTATTCTGAAGCTACTCACACTAGGAGCCGTTGTGACTCTATAACGAGTCCATAAACCGGCTTCGAGGATACAAGTACCCGCCACAACACGAAGTACCTCAATGGTTGTTAGGCCATGCCGGGACAACGACCGATTTTAGCAACAATAGCGTTTGGTGTCCTCGATCGTTTACGAGCTATATGGGAAGTCAGCATAGGTACAGGTATCCTTCTGCGGCCGTGCCGTACGGCTCCTTGCACTCTAACTCTGACACGAGTTTGTATATCATGCCGCAGTCAGGCAGCGATCGGTCCTTTAACCATAATTTATTCGTCAAGTTTTCTCCTCTCGAGTTCCAAGAGTGTTACCAGGAGAAAAGGAACACGTAGAAAAGGTGGGCAGTTCTTCGCTTGAGAAGTCCTGTGAGTTGTCACTCGTCAATCACAAAACGTTGGGGACTCCTCCCACTGTAGGGGTTGCACTTTTTTCGCCTACCACGGCAATGCTTTCTGACTGCGGTTGACGCCTCAAATCAACAAGTACAGCAAAAACAGTTATACTGGTATGTTTTAGGACTTCTACTGTAGCGCGTAGAAATGGTGGCCGGGTGGAGAGATTATTGAGTTCGACGAAGCCATGTCTCGGGTGATACATTGAGGTCCTCATGTCTCACCAACCCTCAATGTATTGCTCCTGTAAGGCATTTCCCCTCTAATAATGCATTGCTCTGGGCACGAAAGTGACCACTTTCTGTCTTGCGGGATCTAGGGGCATACGACTACGGTCATACATTATATGAGCGCACACCCACACCCCCCTATATTGTAATATAAATAGCATCGCTCCTGAAGCATGCAGCATCATTCGATAGAGTGATAGGCTTTGACCGGACACACGGCCCTTGTCCCGAACCCACGGCGGGCCTAACACGGACCGGCACAAAACTACATGTGTGCGCTTGGTTGTGCCGGTACACTTATACGGAGTATTGTACGGTACAGTATGCTACAGTATTACCCGGAGTACTTTTTATCGTAAGTTTCGCTTCCGAGAGGAAAGTCGGGTATGAGGCTCAACGGAACGAGTCTTGCTCACTGCAAGCAGTCGTGGATATCGTATCCAAACAAATTCAAAATAAATGCTGCTGAGCATAATATCCAAACAAATAAATTGAAGTACAGTAGGGTTTCTCCTCCGTCCTCTGGCCTTCGCGTGGTAATCACGTGGATAATGAAGGGATGTTTTTAAGTGTTAACAACTGTCGAATATCGAAACCGTATTTTATACTGGTACTGAAGGCTTTGTCGGAATTACTATGTTTCTTTGTTTCATCGATTGGTATCGTATCCTATCAACCTCGATTCCATTTCGATATGCGCCATTACTTCAACATACTGCTGTACGTGTAGAGGCTCGGGAAGTCCTACGAGTAGCACTCCCCGCATTGTTCCACAAGTATTATCATGTACCAGATACCAGGTAGTATGATGAATTCTTCCCTCCGACAATATGGATCGTATATATATGTTCCACAATCCAACATTAATAATACGATCGTCGAGGTCAGAGTAGTCTATGGTCTCGTGATCGAGCGCATCGTCATTAACAGCACATTCGTAGTAGTTCGCAGTAGTTTGTATAGTCAGGAACGCGTGTGCCAGCAAGTTAAGTGCAGGGCGGAAGGCTTGACTGACCGGAATTACCTTAAAGGTGAAGGTATGGTGCACCAATAGCAACAACAGAGTAACGGTTAGCACAACATCTCTCTCTATATATATGTATATATGTTACATACAGCAGTACAACGGCTAGTTAGTTGCGGTTAACAACGGTCATACGAGGTACCTGGTAGGTAATAGCGGGGGAAATCAACAACCCAAGGACGCCGTTTCACACTCCTACGGACAATTTTCAGTCTACTAATAATAGGAAAGTTGTTGTATGAATAGTGTGTGCACTGTAGTCTTACGATCAATCATGACTGCCGACAGGCAAAAACGAGTATCCTGGCCTACCGTGGGGGGTGAAGCTATGATATGCCCGGAAATTTGATAACCGTTTGCGTACAAAGTTCTTATCTAAAGGTTCGAAACAATCAGGACAGAGACGTTTATGTAGGGTATCAACTACTACTCTAGTATTATTATTATTTCTCTTCTTGCCATCCGACAATTATATTATTACGTGCCAGGTATCGGATATCATGGTGGCAACAAATCCCAAGCCGTGGGGCAATTTTCACATTTCGCTGTAGGGCTAGCTGTTGATCGTGAGTTCAACAATTATACCTGGTATGTCGCTAATAATAATTATATGTCGCCGACTATCGACGCACATGTATGTGCCGTATGTGCAATATATACAGTCGTTTAGAGCACGAAATACGTTTCTTTCTCAAATCGTGTCCGTAGCCTCTGCAACAATAATGAGTTCTAGACTACTACTACAGGCTATTACGGGCGGTAATTTGGAGAATAGTGGTGTACTGCTAGCTGTGTCTTCGTCTCTGGCTGTCGTTTTTGTTGCTCGACCTATCTCGTGTGTTTATATAATAATATGGGCGCCATAATATATATGAAGTAAATCCGCCACGTACTACTGGTAGTAGTTGTCTTAAGTACTTCGCTATCCAAGTTGGAGAAATACGAAGCCGCGGCGTCGAACCAATAAACAGCTCTACATTTTGCACTGTTATGAGACTACACAGTGTCCTCCATTATTCTGGTACGCCGTACTTTCAGCACACAGATATTATTAGCACAGGCAGTACTTTTCACTGACTACCCACTGCTGTAAAGTTGTGGGCGGGAGATTGATGGGGCCTGGGCCGCCTTCACTTCACAAGCAAACCTCATCGTGCTGCTCGATAAACGATCGCTGCATACATAATGCACATTGTGCACAAATAGATGAGATCTGCTTCTTCTGTACCTACCTGGTATTTCATAAAACATGAAATACATCAGCTGTGAGTTCGACTGATTAACTCAACTTCTTCGCAAGCTGCGTAATATGTCTCGTATATACTTCATTTTTCCTAAATTTTACAAGTTAGTTGTATGATAAAAAAAGTCGCTCTCGCGTATTCTGTATGTACTTCTACTGATGATGTGCATTGTAGGAAGTACATGCAGCAAGCTATCAATATATAGACCAGGTATATAAATATTTCCCCTGCCCCGTTAGCCACATTCACAACATTTTTCGATAACACCGAAAAAAACGTAGTATATATGTATATGGTAAAAACACCGATAGACTCCTCAAAATGCTCCCCGTAGTTTTTCGCCAGCTTTCAGGAACAATTTTCCGTTTCTCCGGAGTCGTAGTTTTGTTTTTGGAGCAGCCAATCAGTTCTCTCTGGAGGCTCAGAAATAAGGCTGTTGGTCAGAACTGGGGCCAAAAATAACGGATCTTGGAGGATATTTGATAAAAAACCATGATGTCCTCAGAACTGGAAATATGGGCGAACAGTCCTACAACGACTCTGGAGAAACGGAAAAGTGCTCGAGAAAGCTCTCGGAAAACTAACGGGAGCATCCTGACGAGTCTACCGGTGTTTTTGACAGTCTAGTCGAGTAAATCGCCGATTTTCGAGAGAAAAAGCCAGTTCTGAGGCCCCTTCAAAAATTTCCCATAATAGTTGGTCTAATTCATATTAATACCTGGTAGTAAAATTCAAGACATCAACTACTACTACTGCTGTAGTTTTCGCCTTCGAGGCACACGACACACGATATACGAGCAGTTCGACACGAGTCGACGAGGGAAAAAAGATAGCTGAATTGTTCGTGCACTAAAAATGCAAGGCACGAACCGGGGCGAGGAGGGAGGGGGGGGGGGGCGGGGGGCCCTGCTATGTGACCTCGGATCTGAGTTCCTAATTTTGTTTACAACAGTAGAGTGGATGGACAGAGAACGAGCAAGACGGAATTATTATAGTAGAAAGGGGGTGAAGTGAGAAGCAGAGAGAGTGAGTGTAGACTAGGTGTACGAAATATATTTAATTCCCCGATGGTACCCGTCCAGCTCCACATCTTCTCTCTTTCGTGAATCGGACCTCTTGCATACATTGTGTCTATCACCTAGTAGTATAGTCATATAGCGGGTACCCCTCCCCCCTCCCCACCAGGTAGGTTGCGTTGCCGAACTCAACACTGATTGGAGGTGTACCCTCTGCCCTCTGGTAGTAGTCTGGTATATTTGATCGCCGACCTTGAAGTGCAATAATACACGAAGTATTATTCAATATTTATTTGCGTGGTATTATAATTTATAATACCACCTTAACGAACGGTAGTCAAAGCGATTTCGTTGCTTGCTTGGTATGTGAGTTGTTTGCATACATTTCTCGCGTCCTATCCCATGCGTATCGTTAAAAGAGTGTATAACATCTCCTTTGCTGACTGTTGGGCAATACCTCGTACGAAGTATGAAGATAAAATATGTGTCAGCGTATATGTACTGTACAAATTCAGCATTTTCATAATACCATCATACCAGTACATTATACTGTTACGTATAATACATCCCGACTACTCGGCTGGATTACAAAGAAAGCACGTTGTGAGGGTTGTGGCAATAAATAAATAGACTACTACCACCGCAGTATATTATACAGCTTCAGTTCCCCCAGGTCGGTAGACTGCAGTGCTTTCTTGAGGGGGAAAAAATAATTTGAGGAGAAGATTTTTGTTCCGGGTGGCAGGTAACTTCTTCTGTTAATAATAGAGGATGTATTGCCGGCAAATATTAAAGTGGAATTCCGACAGCGGCCTCGATCTCCTGCCACTTATGTCGGAAACACCTCCGCCGGTGCCTTGTATTATATTGCACCCTACCTGGTACAGTAAGTTTATCGTATCTAGGTACGAAATCGCCTACATATAGTATTATTCCTTTAGTCACCTGACGATGTGCAGCGCTTATTCCAATCATACCGTTTACGTATCAAAAGGGTAACTATACAGCAGTTTATGACTGAAACCACGGTTTCCTCCCGTAAAGCAAAAAAATTGTTCACCCTATCTTGAGTTAATCAGTGTCAAATTCACCCACCCACCTAAATATGATGTACCTGGTATACAGGATACCAGGTACTGCTTACTAACTTTGCAGCAGTATCTCCTTCCCCCGCCCGCGTATTGAGTACCAACAGTTCGTAGTTACGAAATATTCGCCACTCTACCTGTCGGCCCGTCGTGTTCCAGGCATCCCACAATACTTGTCAAGCGGTTACATCAAAAAATAAACAACACTACTAACCCGTAGTCTAACCGCGTCTACCGCTGGTATATTGCCAGATGGCCAAAGGAAAAAAACTATGTGTACGTACGAATGGCGGGTAGCAACGAAAGTCGGAGAGCTGGCCACACCCCTCTCCGTAGATTTGGTTGGGCACGCCCGGCTACATCTCTACTTAGGCCACTTCATATATATGCAGTCGGATTTGCAGTCAGTTGGAATTTGGTGCTATCGGCACGCTCGCACGAGCTTTTGCCCGAAAATTCGCGAAACTGCTGTTTCTCGCCTCAGAATGACTTAGACTTTTCTCCACAAGACCTATCTAGAGCTGTTTCCCGCGTCTCCAGGTAGGTGTCCAGTTGCAGGGAATCACCTCCGGGACGTTTCCGATCCATCTGGGTCAAATAGGATTACAACCCCCGATTGGATCGGAAAAAACGTGGTTTTCCGATCCGAGGCCTGATCGTAATTGTATTTGACCCAGTTGGATCGGAAAAGTACCGAAGGTGATTTCCTGCAACAACTGGGCACCTGGAGAAGCGGGAAACAGCTCTCGATAGGTCTTGGAGAAAAGTCCAAGTCATTACGATATATATGAGGCGAGAAACTGCAGTTTCGCACATTTTTAGGGCAAAAGCTCGTACAAACGTGCTGAGAGCACCATTTCTAACTGACAGCAAAGCCGACTGCATAAGAAGTGGCCTTAGATTACGTAATCCTACTGTATCTTTTCTTATTATCGCAACAATGTATCATAAACCTTGCTGGGGCTTCAGAACGACTTTCGTCTACGGTACTCGCCCATCGAATGTGAATGTCGTATGCACCTTGTGCGGCTATCATAGCTAGAGGGCTCTTCCAACACTTAGTACTATCCGAATGCATGCACAGGACGTACTGGACCGGGTTTCTATCCATGCTGCTTACCATCCTCCTCACACGTCATTTAGCTTGTTACTGGAACCGCGCGCCTTACGACCTTGATCTCGGTGGCCGCGCGCATCTGCGTCAGTTGTGGTGCTGACGCCCCCCCCAGTTCATTCCTGGGGCCTTGATCTAGAAGCATATCCAGCTTCCCGCCATTCCTCACGCCATACATTCTCCAGGATCTCCATCCCTTGTGTCCCTTACTATCGTTTTTGCAGACGAGTTGTAAGCTATTGCACGCCTACGTTGGAAGCACGGAACGTCACTTCACTCTTCGCTCTCCGGTTGTCGTCCTTGTCTCTCCCTCGCCGATTTACCGCCTGTCACAACTGTTACTACTGCACTAATTTGAGGGCGCTGGTTTCTTCCGCTTTCTTGAAGAGGTGCAAACGCCCAGTATCACCGCCTGCTCCCTTTGCATGGACCGGGTGCGCCCAAACGCCCTTCATAACAGCTCTCTCCTGCGCCCGAGCTCGTGCCGCTGCTGCCTCTGGTTGTGACGTCGCTGTTGCCGATGCTGCGCCGGATATCAAGACTTCCGGGGGTGCCGTTAAATCATCAATCCATCAACGGATTGCCAGAGTATTCGTTCATGTTTTGATGCTGTATATTTTTATACGGTTGCGCTCAGGGTCCTATATAGCCTGTTTACCATATGCATGTACATACCTGGTAGTGTCCTGGCTGATACGGGATTATCCTCGGTGGATCTCGTAAAAGCACAACTCCCTTGGGGGTGCATTACAGTAGTGCAAGTTGCCGCCTTACTGCCGATGTGTGCCAGCCAGCCAACAATACCGGCACCCTAGCGCCAACTGGCCTTTCTCCGCACATTGCCACACAGGCTATTCAGTTCCATCTGTGCCAAGCGCTTTCGCCGGCCACTATAGGGGGCATCCGGTACTGCTCAACCGGCGCTATGAAGGGGCCACTACTGTAACGCAATCACTGCTATTTCGAAGTTATGACGTGTTGTCGTGCTACGGCCCCCTTGACTTCGAGCAAGAGCGTCGTGTTTGTCTCATGTGTTTTCCCTCCTCTCTCTGACGCACACTGTTGTGCTGTACCACAGGATGAGGTAGACGGTGTAGCGTCCGGGACAAACGACTAAGCATCGGCGACTCGTAGAAGGAGGAGTTGTTGGTGTGATAGGGATGTCTTGCAGAGCACAGGGAAGCACAACGACCCCGCTGCAGTGACGGTGTGCGCCAGCCAACTATTCGGTACCATAGCGGCAACCGGCACTTCTCCGCGCACTGCCACACTGCTTATTATGATACCTGGTATGTGCAAAGCGATTTAACAGGTCCTATAACGGCAAAAAAAGCTGGCACTACTCAACCGGCGTTATAGAGAGACCACTACCGTACTGCTGGCGGTGACAGTTCGAGACTCCGATGTATGATCTATCTGGTAAAAAACAGTAGAAGCAGCCGATATGGATCCCCCAACCCTAACCCGGCCCATTTGATGAACACGGCAACGTAGCAGCAACATCACAAGGAGCCACATATATATATATATATATATATATATATATATATATATATATATTTGGGTTCAAAACGGTTACCAGTACTCTGTGACTGGGGCGGTCTCCTCATCGGTCCTCAACGTGATATCTTCACTCTTCTTTTATCTCTCCCTCCTAGTAGTGGTAACTCAGATCCGGGGTCACATACATAGCAGGATCTCTCCCCCCCTCCTCACTGCGGTTCGTGCCATTCTTTTGGTGGCCAGAAGACTTCAGCCCTTCTTTCCTTCCTTGTCGGCTCACGTCGAATTGCGTATATATCTACGCTACGTACCCGCTCTCCTCAGTTGATCGTCTTTATCTTAAAACAAATGGAAGGCATCCCCACGGTGGGATTTGATTTGAATCCCTAAGGACGGTCCAGCAACATAACTCAGCAAAATTTACCTGGTATCTCGTAATCGCATTGATGTGTGGTTGGTTTCAAAACCGTATTTCAAGGAAATCCACACATAGCCCATAGGGTGTACCTGGAATATTACAAAGAGTGGGTCGGGCATACAGCGCATACAAGGTGTATCTCGTTTGGGTATGTATGGTGCATATATGATGAGAAGAGCTCCTCGAGCCTACACTCAAAGGCACCTTAGCTAAGGTTTTTTGGTGCTTACCTCGGGCACAATCCGACGCGGATCGACGAGAGAAAGAAAGCTGACCTCTTCTCGCGAGGAAATTGAAAGAGAGAGGTGTATTGGGTAGGAGGCAGAAGGCACGATTGATGCCATGTGACCCCATACCTGAGGGTTATCAACTTTAAATAAAAGGGAGCAGGGGCAAGGAGGCCGAAGGCAACACATCGGATGGAAAAAGGAAAAAAAGAACGAAGATGGTGGCGGTTACCCCGTCTGTCGTGACATGACTCCAAGCCCAGTCGACCGTCGTATCACTGTAGATCAATGCCCATAATGTTACCTGCTGATTTGTTCCCAGCTATGTTTTGCATATAACATTACGGCTGAATTGGAAGATGATGGTGAGGTGAAATAGAAGCTGCCTAGTGCCAACATGATTCCCTGCGTTCCCGAGAAAGCTTTTCACTGCTGCACCCAGATACAATGTTTTCAGTGTATCGACCTTTTGCACTTACTTGTACATACTACCGTGAGTCAACGTTGCCTGATATAACACGCCAGTGGTAGTGCCAACTACTTACGTATACGAAAGAAAGACTGCAGCAGTACTGCAGTAGCCCCGCCAGTGTTCCTGACGGGCAATACGACTTCATGGACATACCTCGTAGTCACTGGAACTATTCGTTGGCAGAGCTATTTCTAAAGCGTACGGAGGCGGACGTTGCAATGTACTCACACAAGAATTGGCCGCAGTTAGTTGTTGAAGTACAACCAAACCAATCATGATAAGTACTGTCAATACTACTGTCGATTAACCGGCCCTGACTAATGCATACCAGGTACCTGGTACCAGGTATATCAGTTGTTGTCGGCGGAGCTGTTGCGAAACCAAAGCAACGAACGACTGACGCGTACGCGCACAAGAACTGGGAGTATCTATATAGTACTCAAGTTGAAGTACAGTCAAACTGTCATACCGAGTACTGCTGTTGTTGTTGTAGTAGTCGTGGTTGCTGTATACCTGGTATGTTGTAGTTGACGGAGCTGCTGTTGTTACCAAAACGAAGCAACGACTGGTTCGCAAGTACGCTCAAAAGAATTGGCAGTTTTAGCAGTTGAAGTGCAAGCAAGCATACCAACAATACCTGGTAGTGCGAAGGAGTACGAGTTACAGCAGCAGTGGCAGTCAGCCGTAGGTATCTCCCACCGACACCATACCCGGAAATGGTGCAAGTTGGCAATATATGCCAAGGACTATACTGCACTCTTGACTGGGAAATAAAGCGAACGAAGAAGTCAGACTGTCAGAGTAAAGAGCGACCAACCTGTCTGACACAACCAGGAAGAAAGTAGGGTCCTGAAAGGACTCTTTTGGGATTTGTGTCTGTTCACGTTATTAATAGTTGTTCGACGAAGTTGACGAAGAGACACACACCACAGTAGAAATACATCGCATGCCGTCACAAATCGAACCTATACGTACTCCGGCATGTCGATGTATACCGAATACCGACCGGCACTTGCTCCTGCAAGGCTAAGAACAGCGAACTTAACTGCAAGTTGTCGTTAAACGTATCGACATTTATTGTGTATACGTACTGTTGTTGTTGCAAGCAGTACCACCGTGGTTCTACTGTAATCACAGTTACAGTTAGGCTAGTTTACATACCATCGGACAGTGTGCGACAGTCTTGAACACTTAAACAGCATACAGCAAGCACTTAGGCGCTCCAAAAAAAACGATCAAAACCAGCTACACAGGAAAAGAAACAGGACGTATTTTATAAGTACATTTCCCTCCCTTCGACGCCAAACTTGACCTAAATATTTTCCTACAGTCAGTAGGCCACCTCCTGGTGTTCTGCTGCCTTTGCTCGAATTTTCTCCTTCTAGAATACACGCTCGTCTGCGCTAATTTCTCTGAACCCCAATCCGCTCATACCGCTCATTCAGGCTTCACCTTCACGTTAAGAGTGCCCACAGCTGCGAGAGCCATTCCCTACTACACACCCATGATAAAGTTTTTGCCACGGACAAACGGTACATGGGGTTGGGCCATGTAGAGACGGACCTACGGTAGTAGTAGTAGTAGTAGTAGTAGTAGTAGTAGTAGTAGTAGTAGTAGTAGTAGTAGTAGTAGTAGTAGTAGTAGTAGTAGTAGTAGTAGTAGTAGTAGTAGTAGTAGTAGTAGTAGTAGTAGTAGTAGTAGTAGTAGTAGTAGTAGTAGTAGTAGTAGTAGTAGTAGTAGTAGTAGTAGTAGTAGTAGTAGTAGTAGTAGTAGTAGTAGTAGTAGTAGTAGTAGTAGTAGTAGTAGTAGTAGTAGTAGTAGTAGTAGTAGTAGTAGTAGTAGTAGTAGTAGTAGTAGTAGTAGTAGTAGTAGTAGTAGTAGTAGTAGTAGTAGTAGTAGTAGTAGTAGTAGTAGTAGTAGTAGTAGTAGTAGTAGTAGTAGTAGTAGTAGTAGTAGTAGTAGTAGTAGTAGTAGTAGTAGTAGTAGTAGTAGTAGTAGTAGTAGTAGTAGTAGTAGTAGTAGTAGTAGTAGTAGTAGTAGTAGTAGTAGTAGTAGTAGTAGTAGTAGTAGTAGTAGTAGTAGTAGTAGTAGTAGTAGTAGTAGGAGTAGTAGTAGTAGGAGTAGTAGTAGTAGTAGTAGTAGTAGTAGTAGTAGTAGTAGTAGTAGTAGTAGTAGTAGTAGTAGTAGTAGTAGTAGTAGTAGTAGTAGTAGTAGTAGTAGTAGTAGTAGTAGTAGTAGTAGTAGTAGTAGTAGTAGTAGTAGTAGTAGTAGTAGTAGTAGTAGTAGTAGTAGTAGTAGTAGTAGTAGTAGTAGTAGTAGTAGTAGTAGTAGTAGTAGTAGTAGTAGTAGTAGTAGTAGTAGTAGTAGTAGTAGTAGTAGTAGTAGTAGTAGTAGTAGTAGTAGTAGTAGTAGTAGTAGTAGTAGTAGTAGTAGTAGTAGTAGTAGTAGTAGTAGTAGTAGTAGTAGTAGTAGTAGTAGTAGTAGTAGTAGTAGTAGTAGTAGTAGTAGTAGTAGTAGTAGTAGTAGTAGTAGTAGTAGTAGGAGTAGCAGTAGTAGTAGTAGTAGTAGTAGTAGCAGTAGTAGTAGTAGTAGTAGTAGTAGTAGTAGTAGTAGTAGTAGTAGGAGTAGTAGTAGTAGTAGTAGTAGTAGTAGTAGTAGTAGTAGTAGTAGTAGTAGTAGTAGTAGTAGTAGTAGTAGTAGTAGTAGTAGTAGTAGTAGTAGTAGTAGTAGTAGTAGTAGTAGTAGTAGTAGTAGTAGTAGTAGTAGTAGTAGTAGTAGTAGTAGTAGTAGTAGTAGTAGTAGTAGTAGTAGTAGTAGTAGTAGTAGTAGTAGTAGTAGTAGTAGTAGTAGTAGTAGTAGTAGTAGTAGTAGTAGTAGTAGTAGTAGTAGTAGTAGTAGTAGTAGTAGTAGTAGTAGTAGTAGTAGTAGTAGTAGTAGTAGTAGTAGTAGTAGTAGTAGTAGTAGTAGTAGTAGTAGTAGTAGTAGTAGTAGTAGTAGTAGTAGTAGTAGTAGTAGTAGTAGTAGTAGTAGTAGTAGTAGTAGTAGTAGTAGTAGTAGTAGTAGTAGTAGTAGTAGTAGTAGTAGTAGTAGTAGCAGTAGTAGTAGTAGTAGTAGTAGTAGTAGTAGTAGTAGTAGTAGTAGTAGTAGTATAGTTGTGTAGTATTCAATAGTAGCATAGTAGGAGTACTAGCAGTAGTAGTAGCAGCAACTGTAGCAGTGTAACAGTAGTTGTACGTCGTAGTGTTGTTGTAGTTGTTGTAGCAGTGGTCTAGTAATTGTAGTTTACGAAGTAGCAGCAGTACGTGTTATTGTAGTAGTACATGTACTGTAGTGCTGTTGTGGTAGGTGGGGTGAGGGACTATTAATGGGGCCGGTAGAAGTGTTGTGCCCCGCCTTTCATACTGCACATACGGTCAAGCAGCCGTAGTAGTCACAGTCACAGACAGTAGTAGTACGGGAGGGCATAGTTAATAGGACCTATGGTGTACATAAATATACATACTGGTATATTTAACCATTTTTACGAACAATACTTGGTCCTATTAACTATGGCCCCCGTAATAGTAGATCACCTGGGATTGACCGTTAGGATGCTAGTTGCAGGATTGTACGCATGTTTGTGTAGGTTCATACCGATACACACACATCAGCATTCATGCATTCATTCATCATTAATTGCTACCTGGTGCCAGATATTGTATACCTGCTCTTTTACTAACTGTACCAGGTAATATACATTGCAGCATTGCTGTCGTCAACTCTGTCCATTTGAGAATGTGCAGCACACTGCAATCGGCATTCATTCGCAAACAGCTAAAAAAGCACAATACCCTCGCTGGCATGCACACTATACCGCTGTGTGTGATAATTGCGATCGTATGATGTACTATGGTATATAAAACCGCACCAAGCGGTAGGCAAAATAATAGCGGAAGTACATATTAATAGTATATTAGAGCAGCAACAGTAGTAGTGCATACATACCAGGTACTGGTACACAATTTCTTGTAGACTACTGGTACATCATCAGTACTATGGACAACACCATCGCCATCATTACTGTATTAATAGCATTGTTTGCTGTTTCTTTTGACAATGGCAACACCATCTACGGCAGTTTAATCCGGTACATCATCGTTCTAATTTTCATCATTTATTTGAACACTTCCACATTTATTTATTTGGCCACGTACAAGGAAGGGCATATCAGCTGCAAGAGGGTGGTGGGAACCACTAGTAAGTGAGGGAACACAGAAAAGGGAGAGAGAGGTAGAAGTGATTGCAGTCGGAATGATATTCATTAATGAGGGGGGGTTATGTTTTTGGTCTGTTTTCGCCAAGTATTCAGGTCTGATTGAAAGCGCCTGCTATATATAATATCTGAAGTCATTATTTTCTAGATTGTCAGTTTTCTGTCTGGATATTCGATCCTGTGTGTTGTCTGTGAATTATTGATGGGATGGTCGAAATGCG
>JARUPZ010001059.1:0-25015 GCA_031213475.1 Nereocystis luetkeana | reverse complement strand
ATAAGCAAGCGCAGGGGCGAGAGCATCAAGCACGCCAAGCAACGCACGCGCGGTCAGCCTCCCGCCCTCAACCCCCCCCACCCTTACAATGCAGGAGCAAACGTGGCTCACCATGAGTGCGGCGAGGACAACAACCGGCAGAGATACTAGCTCCCCGATAGCAACGACCTGCCGCAAACGTTGCCAAGAGGGAGGGAGGAAGGAAGGAACACCCAAAAAAGGGGAGCATATAAACAAAGGAGAGGAAAGGTGTAACAAACGAATCACAGAGGAGCAGATAAACAAATAAAGAAGCGCAGAAGAACAGAAAAAAATGTGATCCAACCAAAAGAGCGCTTCATCTCCCGCACCTTGGAAGCCCATCCCCATCCCCTCGCGGAAAACGCCAACACAAACGACGCCCCAGCGGGGGCCCCCGCGGCCACCATCCCCGCTAGCGCCAAGGCGGACAAGACGTACGAAACGCCGACGATGGCGAGGATATAGGCGATCGACAGGGGCACGTTCTTGCGCGGGTGTATCGCCTCTCCCGCCAGGGCGCACACCTGAAACCCGCAGCAAATAGAAGTGTGGAATAGAGAGGAACGAAACAAAAGGAGGGGGAAGAAAAATACATCCAAAAACGGTGTAATGGTGAGAAAAAATACTTTATTAGAAAGGGCTCAGAAATTCAGGAATTAGTATTCAAGACATTCTACTTCAGCAGAACATACGGTCCAGAAATTCTATTTCAGACACTCTGTCTCCGAAATAATATTTCAGAAGTTGTAGTTGTATTTTTCCGGAACACCTACCTATAAACCGATGGATTTGCCGGGGGGCGGGGGAGGCGTACTCATTTGTTGGGTGCCTTCATTTGACCATTGATCACGCATCCCTTTCGAGACGGAGCACCGTTCCTACTAAACCGATGAGTTTGCCGGGGGGGGGGGAGGGAGAAAGTGCGGTGTAAAGATTATCGTAACCCATGGACTACTACAGCCAGCTTTCACCAGGACGGGCAGTGACCGTAGCGAGTACGTTGTTGTGTTTGCCATCCAACACCAGTGCATAGCATGAGCTGTGACATCGATCACTTTTAAACACTCGTAGAAAAATACTGTACCTCGTCGTACCCCAAGTAGCCGTAGAACGCCGCCGCCGATCCCCTGACGATACCGGAAGCCCCAAAGGGCGCGAACGGCACCAAATTGTCGCCTTTGAACAGCGCTAAGCCCGCAATAATGATGAACGCGCAGACAGCAACCTTTTTTTTCATGCACAAATTGTGTTTTTTTTTCGCGTGAAAGGAAGGAGAGCGGGGGAGGAGATTGGGGCGGGGGTGAAAGTCAGTAGCTGAAGGGGTGCGAGTCAGCAGCTTAAGAAACGTTCACGGCGATGAGACCTGATACCCAGAAAGGCAGAGCTTGCGTGTTGTTCGTCATCGGGCCGCTCTGTCCAGGAAGCGTGAGGAACGTCTGGTCATTCAGCACCGAAACGGTCCTCGTAATTCCGAACAGAGCGGTGTACTTTGTATGATTGAAGCGGGGATGATGATGGTGTGGCGTGGACGAATGGTGGAACTCGCCCGTCTCGAACGTTTTTGTTCGTGGTGTTATCAGGGGGCGCACAACATCCACGCCGTTTGGTTGTCTAGCCATCTCCCACGAGATGAACAACACGGACGATCAACAACAAGAGGAAGACAGGTCGAGTGTACGACAACCCTAAGTCCCTCGCCGGCCTCAACAGACAAAAAAAACCCCAGCAAACACACCCCGACAGTGATTTATCCGAGAGGCAAGCATGAATAAACGAATCACAAAGAAAATAAACATGACATGCTACCTGTCATAACTGTACAGCTGCAGCCACCGACAACGGACCCTCACCGCTATTCGTCCGTCGTTCACTCATATTTCTATATTTCTAGCTTTTCCGTAATTCCATGTTTCCGCAAATGTGTACAGGTATCCCCGTGTTTCCAACAATCCCAAGTTTATCTCGTTCCGAGCGGTACCTTGAGAGCCGTCAGCAATGTCGTGATGCGCTTCCCGACCGTTACTCCCCTTAGAAGCACAAGCACGCACAGCGCTTGGAGGCCAGCGGCCACCGGGCTGATGCTTAGCCCGGGAAACGGGTCGAGAACCGCCACCAAAAATCGCCGCATGCCGGAGTCGCTTCCCATCAGCACCCATTCCAAAACTTTGTCTGCCCAAACGCGAGCAACGGAAGCACTCGACACGCCGAACTTTGCGTTGCAGCAGAGCGGGAAGGGGGGGGGGGGGGGGGGGGGGTCGCAGCAAGAATCGGGGGAGGCAAATAAGGAGAGGAAGGGGAGGGGAAGAGGGGAGGGGGGGGGGGGGGGTCGACGTGCTTCACGCTGGAGCGATAAAGTATTCTGGTACCACATTACATGCCGCCCTTGCCATTTAACTATTGTAAAGCAGAGCACCATATCCAACCCGCACATCAAACACTCGGTCTTGAGCTCGAACACCCAGTCGACGAGCTCCCACCCAACCCTCTCTGTCAGGCCTCCCCAAAATACGAAAACCACATCATCTTTCACGAACTCAGTTTCTCAACGCCACTATTGACTCAAACGCACATATATAAATCGGTGGGTTGACTCCTCTACCCCACCCCTCCACCCGCCCACCCCATCTCCCCCAGACCCCCCCGCGCCTGTTCTTCCATGTGAACATAGGGGTGTGTTATCAAGATTTCATAATCGCCAGCCTACCTCTAGCGTGAGGCACCAAGCGGTGATAGCCGCGGGCAGCTCCCCCAAGGCCACGAAAGCGTAGGCGTAGGCACCCCCCTGCGAGGGGATTACCGATGACAGCTCGGCGTATGACAACCCGCTAAAGATGCACCCGATTCCGGCCAGCACCCAGCTCAAGATACCCGCGGGCCCGGCATCTGCATGTATAGCAGCGGGTGTTTGATGTGCAAGTTTATATTATACATTCCAAAACGGTGAGAATTGAGGGTGCACACAACGAAGAGGCGTTTCGGGTGTCGGGCTAGAGGGAGCTACCAGTTATCAACTACCTGATACTTATTATATTTTTCCCAGTGACGGCAAAATAAATTTTCCGGTATTGCAGTGCCGGCTGTTTTTCTTGTTTATCCCGTCACGGCAGAAAGGTGAGGGTGCACATAAACAAGGGGGGAACCGCTAACGACCATATACCGGTATACCGGTATATATGATACATACCCTACAGACTGCAAAACAGTCAGAATAGTGCTGCGTTTTACCTCGCCGCCCATAACTGGCGACCAAGACTCTCCGAGTCTGACCCCAGACCTTCAGGCAAAATATACCAGGTATGTCAGGAATATGGGCGGCGCACTATAGTGGAAAAACTGTAATATTGGCGGGTATGTCCGCATGTGTTGTGTGCTGCGGCTGCGGAGTGACGCCAGTCAATGTAAGGGAGGCAAGCGCTATTACGGGGGACCATAGTAAATAGGACCAAATATTGTTGGTAAAAATAGCGAAATATATACCAGGTAGGTTTTTGTGTCTACCGTAGGTCCTATTTAATATGGTCCCCCGTAATAGCAGTCGGGGCTAGTTGACTGGTTGCGTGGGTTCCAGCTTCGCAGAGCTGGTGGAACGAATGGCGCTGCAAGCCCAGTTGTGTCGGCAAGCCCAGTTGTGTCGGCTACCGGCGCACCTTTCGTGCCGAAGTGGAGAGTGAACGAGTGTGCGAGGAGCACGCTTGACACAGCCTGAACAAAAGAAGAAAACAAACTCGGATACCCCAAAATTAAAGGCAGACCCCGAGATCATTGTATCGGAGTGTTTCGAGTTTGTCAGCGTGGTGCTCGCGTACAGTAGGCGCCGATGGAGTCACTCAATGACGACCAGCGAGATACCGTACAGTCCAAGAGTCGAGGCAAACGCTGTAGAGAGATACAGTAAGGTCAAGGTTGTAAGTTTAAGCTTGCATTTGATTATTGACGATTGAATGTCATAATGCACCCATGACCCGAGGGCAGTATGTAGATTACCGTGTAGAGAAGTAGAGAGGAGTAGAGTGGAGTGATCGAAAGGAGGGCGCGAAAGCGCGTTCTCGAGATCATAGAGATTGACGCAGATACAACAGAGACCCTGCTCGTTACACCTAAGCGATACTATTAATACTAAAAAAAACGAGAGTATTGCCCCACGTAAAACAAGAAGCTCGTGCCATGAAATTTCTACCCTGTACCTGGTTTTCCAGAGTTCAACAAAAGAGCTAACAGTCCAGTCAAACGCGTACGTCCTCGCTAGCTAATACAACTTCTGATTGAGCTGAGACTACTAGTACTTGAGGGTACGAGTACACCGTACACAGCGCACAACTGCTGTCAATCACACATTAACCCATAGGCTATCCGTCCTGAGGCTACTCGTACGAGTACACATATATAACTGCTGCTACTTGCTACTTGCCACATTACTGCTGTGTTACCGAACAGCGACTAGATAGCAAACGACTACTGCTGTAGTACATACCAACCTATGACACGACCCCTCGATGGTAGTGACACTATCAAATTTACCAATTAGCCACATACGTATCGTGCATCGAAGGGACTCGAATCATTGTTCAAATCAGTTAAAATGCGCTCGCTACGTCTACATTAAAAGCCATAATTTTTCAAAAAGCGACAATCATGATCAATGTTGCAGGGAATGCGTCACGCAGGAACCAACTTGCTACCTGGTGTCTGCCATGTCCGAGGGGTGGACATATGGACACGTACTCAAACCCATAAAACGTCTTGTATATATACACACGTGTGTCTGCATGTTACGTGCAAGTTAGGCTGCCAGACCATACCACGAACATTATCAGACGTGACCCATACTCTGGTCGGCCATTCAAGTAGTAGTAGTAGTAGTAGTAGTAGTAGTAGTAGTAGTAGTAGTAGTAGTAAGAGTAGTAGTAGTAGTAGTAGTAGTAGTAGTAGTAGTAGTAGTAGTAGTAGTAGTAGTAGTAGTAGTAGTAGTAGTACTAGTAGTAGTAGTAGTAGTAGCAGTAGTAGTAGTAAGAGTAGTAAGAGTAGTAGTAGTAGTAGTAGTAGTAGTAGTAGTAGTAGTAGTATTACGGGGGACCATAGTTAATAGGACCTAATATTGATGGTAAAAATGGGTAAATATATAGGTTTTTGTCTATACCATAGGTCCTATAAACTATGGTCCCCCGTAATAGTAGTAGTAGCAGCAGCAGTAGTAGTAGTAGTAGCAGCAGCAGCAGCAGTAGTAGTAGTAGTAGCAGTAGTAGTAGTAGTAGTAGTAGTAGTAGTAGTAGTAGTAGTAGTAGCAGCAGCAGCAGCAGCAGCAGCAGCAGCAGCAG
Source organism: Nereocystis luetkeana (assembly GCA_031213475.1). Classification (NCBI taxonomy): domain Eukaryota; class Phaeophyceae; order Laminariales; family Laminariaceae; genus Nereocystis; species Nereocystis luetkeana. The sequence continues at coordinate 19,679 of JARUPZ010001059.1, read as the reverse complement.
CAGCAGCAGCAGCAGCAGGAGTAGTAGTAGTAGTAGTAGTAGTAGTAGTAGTAGTAGTAGTAGTAGTAGTAGTAGTAGTAGTAGTAGTAGTAGTAGTAGTAGTAGTAGTAGTAGTAGTAGTAGTAGTAGTAGTAGTAGTAGTAGTAGTAGTAGTAGTAGTAGTAGTAGTAGTAGTAGTAGTAGTAGTAGTAGTAGTAGTAGTAGTAGTAGTAGTAGTAGTAGTAGTAGTAGTAGTAGTAGTAGTAGTAGTAGTAGTAGTAGTAGTAGTAGTAGTAGTAGTAGTAGTAGTAGAAGTAGTAGTAGTAGTAGTAGTAGTAGTAGTAGTAGTAGTAGTAGTAGTAGTAGTAGTAGTAGTAGTAGTAGTAGTAGTAGTAGTAGTAGTAGTAGTAGTATTAATAGTAGTAGTAGTAGTGGCAGTAGTAGTAGTAATCTACAACAATGACTCCGTTCATTCCGCAACAAGCATATATAGGACCGAGCGCCGATAAACGAAGGAACGAAGGGGCGCTGCCAGCGAGTTCCAGCTTGATACCTGGTATGGACGACCAGTGCTATTTTCAGAGAGGCATCAACCCTCGCGTATGCCAATCTTGACTTGTACTCGTCCAGGTGGGGAGTTCTCCTACCACACATGCTGCAGTGCTCGGAGATGACGTACGTAGTCCATTTTTCACTCAGGGAGACGTTTGAAATTCAGAATTCGACTTGGTTACAGTTTACCCATATACTTTTGACTGCGACCTGTCGCTATCTCCAAAACGTGAACAATACCGGTCATTGCTGCAGGGAAGACAGACGAGATACGCTGCTACCAAACAAGCCACGACAATATTCCAGCAATCAGTTAGTTGACCAAGGAGTCAGGTATCTGCCCGCCTCGTACAAAGAGACCATGCGACACTCTGAAGCTTTGGATATGAGGAGATGATTCATTTTCACGCTTCCAGCGGCTGAATGTTGTTGGTGTAGACGCCTGTGGTCGTCAGATAGATGTGCTCGGCCCGCTTCCTTAGCTAAGGACTTGAGGCTCCGCTCCATCGTGAAGTTGGTACTTCCCCCCTCAAAGCTGATCTCCAAATTCAGCTCCTCTTCCACTGTCGACTGTGCAGTCAGTGTCTACGTGTTGGCCCTGATGCCGATGCGCCCTCCGTCGAAGAAGAGAAAGCCTGACGTTGGCATGCGGGTGTACTCGAAGGCCGTCGATGTCGCAAGCGGCCCGCGGTTGTCCTGCTTTGAAACCGAAAATCCTGCCGCGGGGTTTGACCGCGGTTGTCCTTCCGCTATGGTGAGCGTGTGATACCCCTTCAGCTAACGGTTGGTTTATGTGTCGGGCTTGGCTCAGGTGACAAGTCAGACCGTTCACGAGCAGCTGGTTCCACCCGTCGCGCAGTAGGCGGCGTCGGTCAGTCGACCATAGGAAATGACGGCCCACCAACTCCAAACAGAGATGCTCCGGCGATCCCAAGCGACGATGCTCTGGTAAACGCAAGCAAAGATGCTCCAACGATCCCAGGCGATAATGTCCCGTTGATTCCAAGCGATGGTGCTCTGGCGACCCCGAGCGATGATGCTCCGGCGTTCCCAGCTCCGGCGATCCCAAGCGATCATGCTCGGTTGATCCGAGATGTTGATGCTCCGGTGATCCCAGATGTCGGTGCTTCCGTGATTCCAGATACCGATGCTCCGGTGATCCCAGATGCTGATGCTCCAATGATCCCAGATGACGATGACCCAGCGACCCGAGGCGATGCTACTCCGGGGAGGGGGTGGCATCTTGGTGCTTTGTTGGAGCTTTTGATCGCCCATTTTTCGTCCTCCGAGACCCGAAACGGTTCTTCATCGGGAGAAAAAAAATCCCCAACCGGATTTCAGCCCCCGTTGCTCCCTTGATTGGCGCGCTGTCGGAGGTGTCCTCAATATTTTGAGTGGGGTCTCGTACTGGAGGTCGTGTGGTACGGTGCACCCGGTGCGACCCCAGCCGAAATAGAAGGAGCGACCCCGGGCGAACCAACAGGTGCGATTCCTGATGGTGAACACCTCAACCCCTGGCTGTGGTATTGCAGCCTCTAATGATGGCATTCCGATCCCTGATCAGGAGTACCCTGCCCCTGATGATGACGCTACGGCTGTTGGCGATCACGCGCCCTTCTCCAGGAGGTTGTCCGTGTTTCCATGCAGCGTTCATCGAATTAGCGCACGTAAGCCCTCCATCTCAGCGGCAGTAGCCTCCTCCGGTGTGCCGTTGACTTCCATCCCGCTCGGATACCCCGTTCTCCTGGGGAGTTACCGTCGTTGTATACTGTATGTACTTGGCGTTTTAAAAACCAACTGCTAACCTGAGGCAACGCTAAAAGCGGGCCTGGTACAACGCAAGCTGATACACTGCTGTGTATTACTGCCGCGCCATATTACTGTGTTACCGAAGCAGAGACTAGATGTCTACTGACTACTTCTGTAGCACGTACCAATCTCTTAGACCTTGACCCTTGTCCGTCGGTTGCTACTGCACTAGCATTTTTAGGGCTCCCAATATTCTGAAATACTCGTAGACGAGACGACGCTTTGATTGTGCCGCACAGTGAATCCGCATTTTACATACCAGACTGCCTATACCACCGTCGCGGCTTATTCTGCAGTGACATACCCGCCATAGACGGCTACGTTACCGACCAGCGACTCGGTGGCCTGCTGGATACTCGCATTGCTGTGTACCAGGTAGCAAAAAGTACCTGCCAATAATAGTACTCCAACACGGTCACATACCCCTCGGCCCCCCGCGAAATGGCGCGAGGGCAGGGCAGCTGACTTCGACAACGTCAGCCATATCAGCACCCGACTAGCCCAATCGTTCCCGTTCCAGTCACCTGCTGCTACCCAGAGGATGCATGGATGGAAATTCGTTGATGCCTGAGAGGCGACTCCCCCCCCCCTCGCGACGTGCTCCGTCTCGGTATTGTAGGGATGCGAGAACCTATGGTCGTACGACTACGGTGATGCGTGATATGAGTACACTCCTCCTCCCCCTCCCCCCCCTACCGCCTCCTCTATTCACTATAACTATGAAGGAAACAACTGACATTCGTGCCCGATGAGGCCCACGATGGCGAAGATGCCGGTGCCGAGTGTTCCAGCCACACCTATGACCACGAGGTCGAAGAGAGTCAGGTGCCGGACCAGCGCCTCTTCGTTCAATTCCGCCAACACTACGGACAAAGGCCTGCGGCGAAATGTTTCCGACAAGAAAGAAGGAAGAAAAGGAAAGGTTGACGAAAAATGTACGAATCGCTTCCTAATGCTACGTTTGCTTCTGGGTGTTGTGCTTCTTCATACACATCAACTACAGTTCGTCCATTCTTCGGAGCATATACTATGAGGGGTCGAAATTAGACCTGTGCGGCGTCGGAGGGCAGGTCGAATAGTAGTACTGATAAAGCAGTAAAGGAAAAAGGAGAAAGGAGTGCAAGAATGATGCGTGTGTCGAGGCTCTGTGTATGTGAAGAGAGGTGGCAGAGCCTCGACACACGCATCATTATTTCAGGTTATGAAACCTCGCCCTTTGATTTACGTATCGACCGACACCAAGCTTCGACGTCCCGCTGAGGTCGTGAAGCTTGTCCAAGAGGTTCGGGCCCGGACGTTCGCTCAATCGTGAGTCCAATCATTCGACACAACATCCGCATTGATCGCAATTGGCAAATACAGTAGTTCCAGATGAATAGCAGTACGATTTATACTGTATACGAGTAGGAAAAGTAGTAGTACCTCTACTAGTGTACCTGGTCCCTCTACTATGGTGTAGTGGTACAATTCAAAATTGAGTAGTGTTATACCTGGTGTGTCGTATGGAAGCTTTATATAAGTAAAAAACAACTGCTGCTGTATCCAACTTTATGTATCAATATATCGCATCGAAGGCGTTTTGCCCTCCATCCCCCGGCATCCCTGTATTTGTCTGTTAAATAGTATTTTATGCTGGTGCTGAAGAGAAGATGAGGTTTCGATTTTCATACAGTAGTTCGACGTGTATTTTGCTTGTCTAATACTCGCCGTGCCCTTGTCTCTTCTACTTTCAACCTCAACCAGACGCGATCTCTCTCGCACTCGCATTAATATATACCTAGTGCCCCCGAGCCGAACATGCCTTACTTGTTGAGATCCTATCACGCTCCACAAGCCCCAGCACTCCTACCTTCCATCTTAAGCATCGACATCGCATCGATTTGTTTTCTCGTGCATGGGCATCGTATCGAACCCGATTCTCGTTCGCTTTTCGCCTTTACCTCCACATATCATGTTAACATCCTGTAGACAACTAACTGCATTTCTACAAAGTTAACGAAACTAAAAGACCCGAACAACGAAAGAAGTGTGCCGGCAGTCAGAAAGCAACGGAAACAACGCAACACAGGACGACCGTTGGGAACGCAGAGATTTATCATAATTTCATCTCTGGTGGATGGGTGTATCAATAAATTGACCACACTTCCATACGTATAGATTAACAACAAATGTGCCGGAACGACGATGGTCAGGATGAAAAGAAACAACGAGAAAAGTCCCCCCGTACCCCTTACCCTGCCTTACGGCACACCACTTGCTTAAAAAAATGACTTTCGACTTTTTTTCGCATGAAACACAAGAGTCAGCAGTAAGATAGTCAGTACGAAGAAATATTATTGCAATTTCATGGTGACCGACGGAATGACTCATGAATTTTCACACAGACGGAAGGGCTGATTTCTGGTGACGTAGGGTTGTCAAGGGATATCCGGGGTACATCCCCGGGTTTCCTATGTGGATTTTACCATAGTCATCATCAACATGCGAAGCAAGCGTAGTGTCCATTTGCCCGTCATCAGCTTCATCACGTGTACAACGGCGAGAGTATTACCAGGGGCAAACGAGCGGAGGGCACGGCACTGCGTGCTGATGGTGTTGATAGGCCTAGAGGCTAGGAGTATTGTAGTGTCGTGTTCTTCCGCCCACCCGTTCTTTCTTCCTTCGATGATGGAACGGAGGGGCTACCAAGCACAAGTAATGTGTGCCACACCGTCTTAGTTGGTTATATTATGTTGTTGCGATATACTGGAGTGATTCGAACCTCACAAGGAGTATGCCATGGTATATATATATACACTGCAGGGCTCGGTACTGGGCCAGCATCTTCTGGCGGTGAACAGGTTCTGGCAGGAAGTCTCTCCTGGCAGATGAAGCACGTGCCAGCTTTTTCCAGGACAATGGCAAATTACGTACGTCCTACTGAAACGCGTCATAGGACACTGGAAACCCAACGAAACGTGCACATGAGAAGGGAGAGAACGATATACCAATACAGCAGCATTTTGTACACGCCTGTACCACCATATATTTGTGTTCGCATTTTCGATTTTTCTTCTTCGGTCCATCAACCCTGACATTTCCCTTAAGACACGGCCCAAAATTAACGTACTACTCTGTACCACTATATAAGCACCGGTTTTACACTAATTATTAAACCAACCGGTGCTTATGTTTCGGGCCAAAGTGGTAGTTTTTTACTCTAGTGAAGCCAAATCGCGTAAAAACGATCAAAATCCCGGTCGGATCTAGGTTCCTGGCTGCATACGCCGCAGGGAAATCCTTCTCCTGGGGCTGCCAATGCTTAGACCAAACAATTAGCATTCTCGGTCGGCTGAGACTTCGCTTGTTAGAGCCCCGGCCAGATATCTTGGGAACGGGATTCTCAGATACTGGCACCATGATAGGGAGCGAAAGCAGCGGTCTGTGCCGCCATTCTCGAACCAAGTCAGTGGAGCCCGTTGCCAGCGTCGCAGAAAACAGCAAACGCATGACATTCCGAAGGATATACTATGAAATAATATTGTTTGTAATGAAAGTACTGTACAAAGTGTGAGAGTGTACCAGTAGGACAGATGCTGCCTCTCACAACATATACATATATATATGAATCCCTGGCCCGCAACAAAAAACGAACAAAAAAAAGTACTAGCGATACGGCTGTTGACAGACGGCGTCCGCTTGTGGCATTGTGGTGGACGTGGTAGTCCAGAGGCCTGGCGCGAGAGCTGCCGTTGGGCGTACCCGTCAGTTTCTCTCGGAAGAAATGTATAATGTCGCAGAGATCTCGGGACCAGGATGGAGAAGACGAAATAAAAGATCAGACAGAGCTGAGAAGATAGGTTGTGAGCTCGGTGGGCGCATCTGCAACCAGCCTCGACCGCGCTCGGCTCTACGCCTAGATGCACTCTACCGGATCGTTCTTATGGCCGACCCACAACAACACCGTTCCCTGGATGCTTGCGCGTGAGCGTTCCTTGATTATTGCTCGTGAGCGTTCCGACTACCGACGATCGACGATCGACTACCACGAGATTATGGTGTGTAGAAAGAACACGAAGGGGACCGTGCGTGTTTTTTGGGGTCCATCGTGGGTTTTGATTTCTACGGCCCCCCTTTTCTTGGAAATTTCCTATTACGCCGCATGTTCATCGCTGTACTGACACCTTAGGTTGCTGCTACGTATAGAGTTTGACACGTAAAGAGGGGGGGAGGCGTACAACCGGTGGTTTCGCAAGGGTGTGCGTATACCAAGAGTATACACTCGTGCGTCGTTATTGGGTTCGTTGACTATAGTAGCTGTGTACAGCAGTGTGCATAGTATACTTTAAAGTATACATTGGTGTGTGGCTATTCAGTCAAGTGCTGGACGCCGTGTTGTTTTTATGGATGAAACATTGTGGGTCCTCCATCTGGAGGGGGCAACAGGAGAAGTGGCATAAAGCCCGACCGAGTGAATGCGGAGAGGGGGGGGAACAGGAGGGGTAGAAGGGAAACGGCGGTAGACGAAAGTAGGAAGGAGATGGCAGACAGGGTAGCAAGGCACCAAGTCGACTAGGAAGTAGAATATGACCATACTACTAGTGCTACCAACTGGTGCAGCTGGCTCGAACGTGGTCTTCCCTTGTCTTCTCTTTTAGTTTCGTTTTTTTTTTTTTTTTTTTTTTTTTTTTTTTTTTTTCTTGCGCTGACTCTCCGTGATTTTCATTTCATTTTTTCTCTTCCTCTTCCTTTTCTGATTGATAAGCCGTACTCAAGGAGCCGTGTGGCGTGGTTGGAAGACGAACCTGCTCTGCTCGGCTCGTATTGTCTGACGCCAAGGGGCTGGGCATAGTTGACGAACGCAGGGCGGAGACGGCAGTCTGGGTAGCAAGGTACCAGGCGGATTAGCAGGGAGAACCTGGCTATACTACTCGTACCACAAGCTGCTGCCGCCACCTAGAAGGTGCTTTGGGCTTTGGTCTGCCTGTTATTTCCCCTTTGTTATTTTTCCTTGTTACTTTCTCCTTGGTTCTTTGTCTTACTCTGTTCACAAGCAGTGGTGTCTTTTGTTATTTCTTCTTTTTTCCAGCTCGTTCTTTTTCAAGTGTAGGCCACCTCGCCTGCGGGGGGGGGGGCACGACAGATTGTTTCTCTTAGATTTTGCTTTCATTTTTCTTCTTTTTCTTTTTCGACTTGTCTACCTTGTTTTTGTTTTCTCTTTGATTGTTTCTTTTCGTTTCACTATTTCATAGATTGCGTATGTCGTGCCTGTCGTATCTAGTATGATGACATGGCTTTGCATTGCCCACTGCAGTTCACACTGCACACGTGGCAACGTAGTATCTCTGTGGCGTAGCTTTGTGACCACAGAACTTGTATCTCTTCTAGGATGGAAGAATCGGCACGGACACTGGTTGTGCTGGATGTCGACGGGTAGAAAGAACGGTTTAATGTGAAGAACACACACACACACACACATTTTTGCGCGAGACACTAGGGATTCCTGGATACATCAACAATTTATCCTCCCTGGTGTCCGAATCGTTCCGTTGGTTCATAACTGGTGGGATGCAGTCGAGCGCGCGACCTGCACACTCCAAAGTCATACATCCTCATCGGGCACATTGTGAGCCCCCGCCTGTTTAACGGCATTGTTGCCTTTGCCCAGTCCGCAGTTAACCATCAACGACTGTCCTGGCGTATTTTATACAGGCGGTTAACTGTATACTTTGTGTACCGTCAACTCATTATATTTCGGTTCAAGTGTTGTCCGCTGAACCGCAATCAACTTTTCGCTCTTTTGTAGTCGATGACGGGCTAGTGTTATGATACTGCCATGAGTGAAGCTGAAAACTGTTACAACACTGCCTTGAATGAGGTTGAAAGCCCGGTTACTACCTGGGTTCAGGGAATGGGATCGTATTTGTAGTACGTGGAAGGCGTATCTTAGGTGGAGAACCGGGTTTTCCAGAGACGCACGAGCTTGGTCTCAGTCTCCCCGTGTACTAAAGGAGTAAAGCTGCTCTTCTTCTATCTCTGAGCAAACAACACACGTGAGAACCAACGAGTACAGACTTAATAGGCAAACCTGTCTGGGGATACAAAGTGTCCCGTCTGCTGATCTTAACGAGTGGCGCCCATATGTACCTCATTGGGAGCCGAACCCGTGGCGGTGCAGGCGGAATTGTTGTACGCAAATTCGACGTGAGGGAGCTGTTCATCCCACTTGTTTTGGAGCTCGTTGACGATTTCTTCCTGTCCCTAAAGGCTAGGTCTTCCGCTCATTTTTGTTTTCGTACTTTGCCGGCTTCGTTGCCTTGCCGTTCAGAGGTGTGGGAGTGGTTGAGGACCCGCATCTTCGACTCATGTTCTAGTTCGTGGAATCGGCGTTTCCGTTAATTTCCCATAATTCTGCATACACGGCTCATCAGAGTGGGCTAGTGTTATGATACTGCCTTGAATGAGGTTGAAAGCCCGGTATTTACCTGAGTTCAGGCGCTGGGATCCTATTTTTAGTACTTGGAAGGCGTATCTTAGGTCGAAAACCAGGGGCTTTACAGGGGGTTTTCCAGAGAGGCACGAGCTTGGTCTCAGTCTCCCCGTGCAGGAAAGGAATGAAGCTGCTCTTCTTTTATCTCGAAGCAAACAATACACGTGAGTACCAACGAGCACCGACTTCATAGGCAAACCTGCCCAAGGACACAAAGTGTCCCGCCTGCCAATCTTAACAAAGCCCCGTAATGACCTGGGTTCGAGTATTGGGGATCGTATTTGTAGTACTTGGGAGGGGTGTGTTAGATGGAAAACGGGTTTCCTAGCGAGGCACGAGCTTGGCTCGCAGTCTCCGCATGCACGAAAGGACTAAAGCTACTCTTGTTGTATCTCTAGGCAAACAACACACGTGAGTACCAACAAGTACCGACGTACTGGGGAAACCTGTCCAGGGATACAAAGTGTCCCGACCTTGATCATGACATTATCGGCAGGAGATGCGATGAGAAAAGCGTAATTTGCCGATAATGGATCATTCAGGATCTGTAAATTCCAGTAAAACCCAAGTGCAGTAACATTTTATACCGATATAATTTTATCATGTCCAGTACGAGTAGCAGCTCGTATACCTGACACTTGGCTATCGTGCTCACAGAACATAAGAGTAGGTTCACGCGTGGACGTTTTTCCTTCGTTTTTTCGTGATTTTTTTTGTTTTTGTTACAAGCAAGGATTGGATCTTACCTATTTTACCCCTATTGAAGCGCTTGCGCGTGCGACCCTGAACACACACACAATATATATATATACCAAGTATACCATATACCCTGGTATATTATATAGATATATATATCCCTGGTTCTCCAGGTATTGAAACGAAGCGGATAGGTCGGCGTACGGCCGTATACAGCAGTACCGACGCCCCACACATTCCGCCAATCAGAGGGGGGGGGGGTGTTACAAGTTACAAGGATTTAGCTGGGCTGCTGTGCACATGGGTATTAATCGATCGATATTTTACTCCGACGAGCATAGCTCTGCGGTAGGTACCACCTCGACATTTTTTGCGGAAAGTACCAGGGATTCACCAAAGATGTCGGGAGACAGGACTTTCAACCCTTGACAGACAGCAGCTTTGCCTTGACATGCCGTGACTGACCCCAAACTACTAGGTTTTAGTGTGGAACACTTCGGCCCTACACCCTTGACAGCGCATGTTTTGCCTTGCTTGACATGTCTCCCGACATCTTTGGGATTCACAGGGAATTTCATCCCCGGTTTTTGCCGCAACAGTCGTACCTGGTACGTAACAAGAAAAGTTGATTTCCCGTAATTTCCCGTAACTATTTCCGCAAATCTGCCGTAAAACGCGTACATCGCTGCAAAAATGTGACAAATTTCAAATTCCGAAGACTTCGAAAGTACGTACGGAGAAAGCACTATTACGGGGGGCCATAGTTAATAGGACCAAATATGTTTAGTAAAAATGCTTAAATATATAGGTTTTTATGTAAACCATAGGTCCTGTTAACTATGGTCCCCCGTAATATTAATGTATTAATATTTATACTCGTACCACGTACGTGCGTGCGTACGTACATTTGTTTCTGATGCTGGACCATATATATATTATATGCCATGTGCGGGCAAACGTTTCAGCGTAGGCAGAGCAACAACCGAGAGACGAGAGCAGCTAACTCCTCCTCTGACTGATGGCATATGTGCACGAGCTATACGCATGGTGCTCGGTATAGCAGCGGCAGCAGCAGTAGTTCAAGACACAAGCGATACAAGTAAGCCACTATCTTACTCTGTTCACAAGCAGTGGTGTCTTTTGTTATTTCTTCTTTTTTCCAGCTCGTTCTTTTTCAAGTGTAGGCCACCTCGCCTGCGGGGGGGGGGGCACGACAGATTGTTTCTCTTAGATTTTGCTTTCATTTTTCTTCTTTTTCTTTTTCGACTTGTCTACCTTGTTTTTGTTTTCTCTTTGATTGTTTCTTTTCGTTTCACTATTTCATAGATTGCGTATGTCGTGCCTGTCGTATCTAGTATGATGACATGGCTTTTGCATTGCCCACTGCAGTTCACACTGCACACGTGGCAACGTAGTATCTCTGTGGCGTAGCTTTGTGACCACAGAACTTGTATCTCTTCTAGGATGGAAGAATCGGCACGGACACTGGTTGTGCTGGATGTCGACGGGTAGAAAGAACGGTTTAATGTGAAGAACACACACACACACACTATCTACTTACTGCTGTCTGTACGTATACTTCTTAACAGTAGTACTATTATACGACCAGGTATTAATAGTAGGTACACCCGCTCACTTTCGAATCATAGCAGGCACCCCCCAAATACCAGGTAGCCGGTGGCTGGGTGTTCTTGTGTCCTGCGAAATGCTGTTGTATCGCTCATTCTTCATCCTATAGCCTATAGCCCCGGCCGACTGCGTCCGGCGGTAACAAGGAGAGAGATGCCGTTGTTCGGCACTACTGTTGTATTGTTAACTAACTGCTGTAGTTGTTGTTGTTGCTACCTACGTTCATCGTGTTTTTTTCGTCTCTTTTGTCAAAAGTTTGAAAGTTTGCTCTCGGAGCTCGGAGGGGGTTTCAGTAGAAATCGAAGGCATTTTTTTGCTTTTACCTTTTTTTCACTTTTTACTGGTAAATATGTATCGTACCGGTCGCGAACTTTTTAAAAAGGTAATTTCGCAGACAGACCTGGAAAAATCGCTGTCACTAAAACTGTGCTGTTTGTTGTAATGAGATTTGTACGCTGATCGGATGATGACTGACTGCAGCAGCAATAATTATTAATGCCCCCGACCGCAGCATGGCAGCGCCTGCAGCAGCAGCAGCAGCAGCAGAAACGCCTCACGGAAGTTAGAAAGCTCGATCGAGGAAGCATCTCTATCTGACGACCGTGCAACAAGCAGCTACATGTATACTCTCGTACATACACAATAATACATATATTTTGTGAGATAGAAAAGTTTAGGATGGATGGAGGCTGCCGCGACAAGCAGCAAAGAAGCACCGACGCCGCCCAGTCGTTCGCGTAATGCCGCCACCGGATAACCTCGACCCCGAGACTGTGGAGGCGACACAGAGCAGATCAACATGCTGTAGTATAGAGCGAGAGCCTGCAAGCTTTGACAGAATTTTAAAAGCGGTTTTGGTTATACGTACCAGCGGGCAAAAAAAATCCAAAACGTTCAACAACAACTATAACAATAATAGACGAGAGGCAGAGCCACACCACACAGCATCCAGCACCCCCGTTCGATCGGGGAAAAACGAAACAAAACTGAAAAAAAAATGTGCATCCCTTATAGAAAATGAATGCCTGCTTTCTTGTTTTTACTGTCTGTGTTTACGCAAGCCTTTAGGAAAAAAAATAAAATTCCCCCAGTCCTTTTATTTCCCGCAGCCCCCCCCGCCCCTTCTACGCAAAACAGTACCAGGTACCTGGTACTCTTTTTCGTGGGTTTTGAGTAGTTTTGGTGAGAGCTCTTCAAAAAAATAAAAAAAATAAAAATTATAATAAGCGTGCACAACAATGCTCTGCACGGGGGTCCCAAGTGACATTTCTTCGAGTCCGCCTCTCTCCTGGCGATTACATTAATCATAACAGAGAGTCTGACTCTCACACGCGGGGTTTATCGCCGGCTGGGTGCCGCGGAGCCCCGACCCGCTCCCCGCCGCCCCGCCTGGGAAGTGTGTGTGGCAATAAGTATACTCGAACGTGGTGCATCCAGTTCGCAATCGATCGTATAGAACTCTTACTCGTAGCGCTCGCTCGGCACAGCGAGGAGATGTGGGGGCACCCTGGCGGCCAAATTCACACGGGAAGAGGACAAAACCTACTATATAGTGTGATAAAAATTTCATAAGAAACTATAAGAGTACGTCAGCTGTGAGTTCAACCGATCGGCAGATCGATCGATACTCAACTTTGCAAGCTGCGTGAACCGATTAATATTGAAGAAAATATCGGGGGGTTTTCGTTTCTCGTTTTTTTACTGCCTTCTTCTGCCCCTCGCTGTGAATCTGTGTGCGTGCGTGGGTCTGCATGTTGCCTGTGGTGTAGTATTGTTGTAAACAGTTCACAGCAGCTAGTTGTTGTTGTATAGAGATTGTTTCGACAAGATAAATGTAAAGCGACACGCATGCAGTAGTACTATTAATAGTAAATACTACTATATCTAGTAACTGCCGTTCATGCATGCACACAACAAACAAGTAAGTGGTAGTAACTAACCGCTGTTGTGTCGGTATGTAGCAGGGATAAAATTAGTGGTCCGAAATTGCGACGAATACCAAGTAATACAAAGTGCGTTTAAACGCCTCCCGAACCCCGCAAAGGCGTGTATCGGGATCAGAATGTTAAGATCACGGATAGCGGGACACTTTGTATCCCTGGATAGTTCTGCTTACTAAGTCGGTACTCGTTGGTACTCACGTTGTTGTTCGCTTAGAGGTAAAAGAGTAGCTTCATTCCTTTCGTGCACGACGGAGACCGAGACCACGCTCGTGCCTCTCTGGTAAACCCCGGCCTGGTTTTCCACCTAGGATACGCCTTCCAACTCCTACAAATACGGTCCCAGTGCCAGAACCCAGGTAGTTACCGGGCTTTCGACCTCAGACAAAGCAGTATCATAACACTAGCCCACTCTGATTAGCCGTATATATATATGCAGAATTATGGGGAATTGATGGAAACCCCGATTCCACGAACTAGAACATGAGTCGAAGATGCGGGTCCTCACAACCCACTCCCACACCTGTGAATGGCAAGGCAACGAAGCCGGCAAAGTGCGTAAACAAAAAAAATGAAAGGAAGACCTAGCCTTCAGGGGCAGGAATAAATCAACAACGAAAAATCATCGCCATGTCACCCGCGACGGGGGGGGGGCGAGGAATATGCAGGGAAAAGTGAACAGTGAATATAAAAAGTACGAGAAGCAAAAATATCACGGAAGATGTCAAGAACCACGCAGAAAACCCAGCCTACAACTCTGGAAACGTGTCCTGTGCCACAAATTAGTGGCCCGATTACCCAGATCAGCCCCGAGGTTTTGGCTGTCGCACCTAGTGTCGACCCCTCCCTCGCGCTGCCAGAACACGCCCCCTGCCTCATCGAGGGCACCATTACCCTCGATGACGCCTCTTAACAACCGAAATCGCGATTCACAGAGGAGCTGGCGTGGCGCTTCTTGATACTGGCTCCCCACAGGCTTTCATTCGGCGAGATGTTTTGGATCGCGAGCCAGTGGGGACTCCACAGTCTCCGGTCAGATCAACCGGACAGCATACCCGTTAAATTCGGAAGGATCGCAGCTCTCGTCAAGCAGAACGGGCTCAGAGCCCCCTGCCCCCTTTGGTCCAGGACAGAGATCATCGGGCGCAGTAAGAGAACCTTCTGGCGGTGTTTTGCCTACGGGCAATGGTGACACCGAGCCAGTATACGTGGAACCGGACTCGCCTCGTGCACAAGGGGCTCAGTGTTCTCAGAGAAGCACACTCCCCCCCACAAGCACCGCAACGGCGGCCACCGACGACTCGACCTGTTCGGTCTTTGACCCTACTCTCGAGTATTCAACGGAGCGGATGGAACTTTTCTGGCAGCCCCCCTCCTATTTTTCGTGTTGGTCCCCCTCGGTTGTTGTCATTGACGGTGTGCCATCTTCCTGCCCGGAGCAGTATATGATGGCTGAAAAGGCTCGCCTTTTTCTGGACCACGACACAGCGGAGCGGATTATGGTCCTGCCGAGGACGCCACTTGTTAAGATCACGGATAGCGGGACACTTTGTATCCCTAGACAGGTCTGCTTATTAAGTCGGTACTCGTTGGTACTCACGTTGTTGTTCGCTTGGAGATGGCAGAGTAGCTTTATTCCTTTCGTGCACGACGGAGACTGAGACCACGCTCGTGCCTCTCTGGAAAACCCCTGGTTTTCCACCTAAGATACGCCTTCCAAGTACTCCAAATACGATCCCAATGCCAGAACCCAGGTAATAACCGGGCTTTCAACTTCATACAAAGCAGTATCATAACAAGAACCTATTTTTTTTTGTTCGACTATAGAAAAAGGGCCTAAAAAAAAACGCCTGCGGCGAATTAAAAAAAGGGGGCCCACATTTGTTTTCGTTAAAGGCGAATTTGAAAATCAGTGTTTGTTTTTTAAAAAAATCACTTACCACAAACTAAAAAGGCCGCAATATTCTTTTGGGCCCGCGGCCCAAAAGTTGCGGGCCCAAATTGCGCTGCGCGCAACCAGGCCCTCCGAAGCTGTTGCGGAAAACGGTCATTTTGACCAAAATGTTGCACCAACGCAACGCCGCAACAGCTACATATATCCCTGGTCTGTAATACCTGGTACGGGTACAAAGCGAAAAAGCAACAAAATTCAGGGCCCTTTCAGACCGGGAGCATTGTAAAAAACGAAAAGATATTCGATCATTAGTTACCAGCTATAAAAACGCCGGAGTAAATGACTTTCTTTCTGGGCTCTTTCAGCCGTATCGGGAAAATTGGAAATTGAAAACTGGAGCGTTCACGGTTTATTTCACGCTTCAAAATCCTCATTGCTAGTATTAGTATGCTATCAATTATACGGGTAGTTTTTTTCTTGTGTCCGATCCGATTTGGGCTCTTCAGCCAATATTACCGCAGATCGACATGTTACGCGCGCGAAACGACGGAGTGGATCGCGTCGGAGGTCGTATTGCAATCTGGGAGAAGGGATCTTTAGGTTGGTAGGCTGTTCAGGTATTTTGGTTCCTGTTGGGACCAAGGTACGGGCGGAGACCCAACCCAACCCCTGACCCTAACCCTAACCCTAACCCTGACCCTAAAACCGCAGCCAAAACGGGCCACAACTGGCCATGAGTCGCGTCGCGCGCTTCTCGGAATGAATGTGTCAGCCCAACAGCGCAGTTCGGATTTTTGCCAACTACAGTAAAAACACAATTAAATATCTATCTGACGAGACTGACGAGAGGGACGCGAGGGCGAAAAACGTTTTTTTCGTTCTGCGTCGTGGGCAAAACCCAAGAACTGCGCCTCTGGACACTGCCAAGCGAAATTTACTATTGGTATTGCCCTCGAGGAAAGGCATTCGAGCGCTGTTGTTAACCCTTTTAGAACCGCAGTCTCGTTTTGGGGACAAACCACTAAAACTTCAAGTATAGTTTGTCCCCAAAACGGGACTGCGGTTCAAAAGGGGTGAAGATCAGGGGGCGGGACACTTTGTATCCCTGGACAGGTTTGTCTATTAACCCCTTTGGAACCGCAGTCCCGTTTCGGGGACAAACTACTTGAGGTTTGACTGGTTTGTCCCCACATTTGGGACTGCGGTTCTAAAAGGGTTAAGTCGGTACTCGTTGGTACTCACGAGTGTTGTTTGCTCAGAGATAGAAGAAGAGCAGCTTTATTCCTTTCATGCAAGGTGGAGACTGAGACCAGGCTTGTGCGTCTCTGGAAAACCCCTGGTTTTCCACCCAAGATGCGCCTTCCAAGTACTACAAATACGATCGCAGTGCCTGAACCCATGTAATTACAGGGCTTTCAACCTTCAAGGCAGTATCATAACACTAGCCCACTCTGATGAGCCGTATATGCATCATTTTGGGAAATTCATGGAAACCTCGATTCCACGAACTAGGACATGAGTCGAAGATGCGGGTCCTCAAAACCCACTCCCACACCTCTGTACGGCAAGGCAATGAAGCCGGCAAGTACGTACACAAAAAAATGAAAGGAAGACCTAGCCTTAAGGGGCCGGAAGAAATTGTCAACGAAAGCCATCGGCTTGTCACCCGCAACGGGAGGGGGAGGCGAGGAAGAGGCATTGAAGAGCGAAAAGTGAATACCAGAAACGAGAAGAAAGATAACACGGAAGACGCCAAGAAATAACCACCTACACCCAGCCTACAACTCGAGAAACGCGTCCTGTGCCTCAAATGAGTGGCCCGATTACCCAAACCAGCCCCGACAAGGAGCGGGGGGGTAGGCAGGACAAGATACGCAAAAACCATCCCCAACCAAGCCCAAGAAAAATCTAACAAACCAGGGACACATCTATTAATAGCAGAGAACAAAAATCCCGACCCCAGTCAGTGTCGTAACACTGTTCTCAGTTTGCTTGTCTTTTTTTGTGTATGTCGCACTTGGGGTTAGTGAGAGTGACGTGTGTAGACCAGTCGGCACCGTGATCCCCAACAAGCAGTTCCGCGACCACATGATTTTTTCCGACGTATTTTGTGGGCAGGCACATTCTGTACTCGTAGAGTTGGGCTTCGTGACGTAGAACTAAGAAAACAAAGCGTTATGACAGGTGCCACCACTACTACTATATAGTATACTACTAACACTATTAATACTACTACTACTTACTACTGCACCGACATCTACATACAGCAAATCTTATCCTGCTTCTCCGTCCCATCAGTAGTTGGAGGATGGGCCTGACAACGCCACCTGCAGCATGTCTTAGGACACGGCCCGCACGTTGCTGCTGTGGACAGGCGCAGTCTGCCTACGCGTACCCGTTTTAATAGGTGGAACTAAAAAAACACAGCCGTTTGATGTTTTGCGGTTCTGTTTGGCCCAGCCATCCATGTGTGCCTACACACGTTGCCGCATCTACTGATGTAGCTCGACCAACTCTGGACGAACTCCAACCGCACCAGCACGAGAAGGTTTCGTTTGTGTGTGTGCACACGTGCACAGAGCCCGCCGGGACTGGCATTGGTGCCGTGTGTGCGTCGAGCGCGGTGGATAAACATGGCCGAAAAAAGTATTGAATCACACACGATGACACAGAGACACAACAATGACACACACAAACATAAAAAAACTACGAGAGAGGCACCCTAGTAGTCTCGTACGACGAAAATGCTTTTTTTCTATAAAAACACCAACTAAAAAGTCTCGCGCTTCGCGCTCGCGCACCTCATTACAGGAATGACTAAAACCCTATTTATTCCCGTTGCCGTATTATGTATCATAATATTATTTGGTAACAAGCTTCTGGGCGTTTTAGTTTCATATTGTGGCACGTTCTGGCCCGGCAAAAACGCACAGCACACGGCACAGCTCTGCAGCAGCATGCAGCAGGAGCGGCCACACAGCTCTGCAGCAACACAGCGCATATACACCACCGCCATACAATCCGAATCTTCAACCCAAGTACAACCCGCCTCTCGGTGGCACACAAACATGAACGGGGCGGGGATAAGAGATCCCCAACAAGAGGCCAGAAAGCTAACGACGCTCTGTTGGCCAGTAAAAAACATGCCGGTTGAAATAAACGACAGATTGACAAGAGATCTGGCTCTGTACCGCGAAATATCAGAGATCCCCAACAAGCAGTTCTGCAACGTCAGCATTTCCGATGTATTTTCAACAGCGGGGTTATCATTTTGGCTACGAAATATGCGACGAGGATTGCAAAACGAAGAAAACACTACGTGTACACAATGAGGAGGCACACCAACATGAATGGGGATAAGAGATCCCCAGCAAGCGTGCGAGAGCTGACGACGCTCTGTTGGCCAATCAATGCAAAACATGTCGTCCGTTGTTCACTGCAAGGTATTAAACGACAGATTGACAAGAGATCGATGTACCACGAAATATTAGAGACCCCTCAAGGGATGTTCTTGTGTATCTCTCGTGTTGGAACAACAGTCTGGTATCGGTACTCGTTTCTGCTCTGTCGCCCTGAAGGCATATATATGCTCTTCTTATGCCCTTGACGTAATTTCAACTGCGGTCTTTTATTAGAGCACACCGAAATAATGCGACGAGGATGCTCTGTCGCCCTGAAGGAATGCTCTTGTTTGTGTACTTAAAAGTCTTGCGGTGTTGTTGCTCGTCGCGCGCTCGCATGCTCTTGTGTACTTGTCGTGCTGGAACACAGCAGCATGGTATCTAGATACTCGTTCCTGCTCTGTCTCTGTCGCTCCGAAGGCGTATACTCTTGTGCACTATGCGCTCTATCTATACTCCTCGTTCCTGCTCTGTCGCCCTGACGGCATATCGGCATATATATGTTCTTCTTGTGCACTTGACGCTCTGCCATCGCTCGTCATATTATGAGAGACCCCCAACAAGAAGAGTTTTAGTTCTGCAGCATGTATGTGGTATCTAACGCAGCGATGGCATGCTCTTATATTGTGTACTTGTGGTGTTGATGCAGCACTATGATATCTATACATTGTGTGTCCTTCAGTACTTGTGGTGTTGGTACCGTAGCTGAAGGCATATATATGCTGTTGCGTACTTGACGCTCGGCCATCGTCGCTCGTCGCGCGCTCGCGTGCTCTAAGGCTTGTGTATGTTGGTACAATTTGATATTCTGTTGGTATGGTATGATGGTACGGTTTGATATGCTATATATATGGAAATGGTATGCATGATCGTACGGTTTGATCGATCATACGGAAAAACAAATGGTATGGTACAGCAGTATGATGGTACGGTTTGATCCACTATATGGAAAATACATGTATTCGTATGGTTTATTGGTGGTATGGTATGATGGTATATTATATGCGTTGGTGGTATGGTATGACGGTACGGTGTCGGGGATGTATCATATATATGGCTAAATTCCTGGTGGTATGGTACATTTAAGTATATAAGGTTCGTAAGGGTCGAATACGTCGTGCGAATATCATCTGTAGCGACCTTATATATCGACCATTGGAAAGTGTTCTATAGTATAATCCATGCGGACAGACTGACAGACAGACAGACAGACAGACAGACAGACAGACAGACAGACTGACAGACAGACAGACAGACAGACAGACTGACAGACAGACAGACAGGTTTGCAGTTACCGCAGCTGAGACTCA
>JARUPZ010001058.1:22500-25019 GCA_031213475.1 Nereocystis luetkeana | reverse complement strand
AGCGTTTTCGTGGATAACGCCGCCGAGGTATAAGAACTGGGTCGTTTGCTTATACCTCTGGCCTGCCGCTTCGATGACGAGCGGTGGTGCGAGGGTTTGGCAAGAGCCGGAGCACGGGCTATCTATACCACATACTCTCTGCAGCAGTAGGGTGTGTGTGTGCTTCACATTAAACCGTTCTTTCTACCCGTCGACATCCAGCACAACAACCAGTGTCCGTGCCGATTCTTCAATCCTAGAAGAGATACAAGTTCTGTGGTCACAAAGCTACACCACAGACATACTACGTTGCGACGTATGTCATGTATGCAGTAAGTCCAGCCGTGGGCAATGCAAGGCCATGTCATCGTACTAGATACGACAGGCACGACATACACATTCTATGAATTACAGAAACAAAAGGAAACAATCAAAGAGAAAACAATCAAAGAGAGTATAGCTGACGGGAAAAGCTCTATTTCTCGTTTCTAGCGTCAGATCAGCCATTCCGGGTGCCGAACGACCGATCGATATAAAATTCCGCCTTGAAAACAAACCACGCAGTCTGGGTAGCAAGGTACCAGGCGGATTAGCAGGGAGAACCTGGCTATACTACTCGTACCACAAGCTGCTGCCGCCACCTAGAAGGTGCTTTGGGCTTTGGTCTGCCTGTTATTTCCCCTTTGTTATTTTTCCTTGTTACTTTCTCCTTGGTTCTTTGTCTTACTCTGTTCACAAGCAGTGGTGTCTTTTGTTATTTCTTCTTTTTTCCAGCTCGTTCTTTTTCAAGTGTAGGCCACCTCGCCTGCGGGGGGGGGGGCACGACAGATTGTTTCTCTTAGATTTTGCTTTCATTTTTCTTCTTTTTCTTTTTCGACTTGTCTACCTTGTTTTTGTTTTCTCTTTGATTGTTTCTTTTCGTTTCACTATTTCATAGATTGCGTATGTCGTGCCTGTCGTATCTAGTATGATGACATGGCTTTTTGCATTGCCCACTGCAGTTCACACTGCACACGTGGCAACGTAGTATCTCTGTGGCGTAGCTTTGTGACCACAGAACTTGTATCTCTTCTAGGATGGAAGAATCGGCACGGACACTGGTTGTGCTGGATGTCGACGGGTAGAAAGAACGGTTTAATGTGAAGAACACACACACACACACACGACGACAAAGCGATTTTGATATTTATATGGTCTCATTTTTTTTCATTGACACCATTTTCATTCCAAGTAGTTTGTTTCCTATGACCTATCGATATTTATTTCTGGTCCCATCTCTTACCACGTCTCGGCTTTATCTCCTTCCGGATTGCACTCTGCTCCCGGGGACAAACTACTCTGAAATAAAGTCAAATCTCGTATGTATTTCTGTACGACACTCTGAAATAAAGTCAAATCTCATACCAGGTACCGTATTTCTGTACGACACTCACGTCAACGAGAAAAGGCTAAATGAAGTATTTCGGGGCGGAAAAAATGAAACCACGAACCAAAATAAGAAATAAGTGCGGTGTTCCGCCATCTTTCCTCCCGCGTTGAAACCATTACGGGGGGCCATAATGAATAGGACCAAATATTATCAGTGAAAAAAGGCAACCATACATATTTTATTTTTTATTTTTCTCATCCCATTCATTATCTTCGCACATCTTCTTCTCTCTCTCCTTCCAACTCGTAACTCAGATCCGGGGTCACATAGCAGGCTCTTCTCCCCCCTTCCCGCTACGGTACGTGCCTTCATTTTTTATCGCGAGAAGATTTCAGCCTTTTCTTCCCTCGTCGACTCGCATCGAATTGTGCCTACCCACGGCTGCAAGGCGCTCTCAACAATTGAATCCTTTTTTTTTTTTTTTTTTTTTCGCAAATAAAGTCAAAGTCCGACCCACCTGGGGCTCGAACCCAGGACTCAAACAAGTAGAATTCGAGGTTAACCACTTGAACCACAGGGGCGACCGGCTCATATAGGTCTTTGTGTGTACCGTAGGTCCTACTTACTTTGGCCCTCCGCAAAAAACAAACATAGAAAGCCGCACGACGAGTAGTTTTCGTTCGCTCAGGGAGAGTCTCAAAAACGCTACTAAAGAATGGTACGTACGTAAAGATACGTACCAGGTATGTACCTGGTATATAAATAGATACCAGGTACCTGGTACCAGGTACGTACGTAGGAGGAAAAAGTCGAATGCTAATACCAGGTAGTGGTGGAGTGCGTATGCTTGTTTTTTGTTTTTTGCCTCTGTTTTTACTTGAGGTATTTCTTCCACTCCAGAGTTATTGGAGCCTGTCCTGCGACCACGGACTGCATTGAATTGTGAGTTAACCCTTTTAGAACCGCAGTCCCGTTCTGGGGACAATCCAGTAAAATTTCAAGTAGTTTTGTACCCAAACGGGACAGCGGTTCTAAAGGGGTTAATGTGAGAACAACAACAAGTTGAAAAAATATCCTCATCTGTATACGTGGGCGGCCGACTTTTGTTGTTGTCGCACCTCTCTCTGAATTTCATCTTGGGTCGTGCCGACAGGGGGTGGGGGACTGCCTG
>JARUPZ010001058.1:0-17500 GCA_031213475.1 Nereocystis luetkeana | reverse complement strand
AAGCGGTGTGGCTCGCGTAACCCGGAGCGACATAATAAGCTGAATAAGGCTGCTTTTGGTAGTCGAACAATGTACCCGACGACGCCACTATAGTTAAGGTCTTCGACCGTTGGGCCACAGGGAAAAAGGTTAACCAATCGCCTACCCAATATAAGCCTTGTAGCACTCTCCCCCCCTTCGGAACAGCGGGGTCCTTGGTCTTGGTATGGGGCCGATCATGCCTAATCCGGAATTCTTCATGATCTCTGGGGAGTCAGGAAGATTGGTTTATGATGGGATTCTCTCTCGAGAGAGCGCTTTCATGGTGCACGTGAGTTTTGAACTCACGGCCAACGAGCCATGTCGTGCCGACGACGCTAGTGTTAATGTACGGCAGTGTGGGCCTACGGACTGACTACTGCTAGCAGGTTCATGCCTTTGGCTCCGGTCTCGTAACTCACACGAACTGCTTGACCATGTTAGAAGCTATAAGCTCTCGTTTTAGTTGCTGCTTGCCTCGCCAGATGCCTTGGTGTTCATAAAAAAAAGCGGTCGATAACGCCCGCCGGGTATGATGGGGGCACGATTGCTACACAAACCATACCTTCTCTTCCTATGGGAGAAGAGTCATTATTGTACTGGTGCCGGTAACTTGGGGCGCCGTAGTGCTATTCACAGTTTGGTCACCCCTTATAGGATGGCACACGCGGAGATGGCTTTACATACCTGGTATATTTTCGGGTCGATGACAGACGACTCCGTTGTGCAGACAAAACATTGGATCGTCGCTTATCACCGCTCGCACAATCGCGAAGCTCGAGCCGCTATGGGGACAGAGGTTGGAAGACCCGCCCCTGCCACTCTACACCGTTGCTAATACGTCGGCACCCCCCCCCCCCCTCCACCCCTTTTCGTCGTCGTCGCCGCCCGCACCCACCTAGCGCGTGCCGCTGGTGTCATTGGCAACGCTTATACGCAAGATATAAGCTGACCGGCCACTCTTACGCGTCGACGGAGCGCGCGGATGCCGGTTCGGACGCAAAGGCTTTCTGCAACAGAACTTCCGCGCTTGGGCAGGGTGTTGTTTTGCACGGGCTCACGTGACGGCCGAAACGTCACGGCGCGTCCGCCTACCGGCGCTATTCGGTATGCTTCTCGAGGGGGAAACCCTCACATTCCCGTTTGGGGGCCGGAGGGATCTTGTTTGCGGTTGTGTTCACGTCTGAGTTACTTCCTGATGACGCGATCGGACGAAATGTTCGCCGCCGATTCGGGGTGGTGCGTCCCGTACACTGCCGAGCGCGGGAAGATGTGGTGTTCAACGCTAACGGCACACAGTTGGGAAACGAGCGATGGCGGTAGGCACACAAGGCAGGTGTGCTGTTTGAAGCGTACGCGTGTGGACTCGGAACAAGATGCGGGGGCCGAGTCGTCCTTCACGGCGGACGGGTTGCCCTTGTGTTGGAGTTAATACCGTGTAAGATTCCTTGTTTTCCCGACCATGCTCCCTTTCCTCATGTTGAAGTGGCAAGGCAGCTGCTTCTGCTTCAAGCGTACGCGTGTTCTAGATTAAACTTGTTGCATACGCGCCCATAAGAAACTATACCTGCCTACATGACTTCAGCAAGGAATTCACAAAACAGGAGAGGCAAAAGGGCCGCATGATGGAACCCCCAAAAGAATATTGCGTAAGATTCGGCCTAACCTCACAGATAACAATGCTCCCCGTTTTCAGCTTGCGACAACCTCGGGATTTCAAAGAAACCACATCCCGAACGAGAACCTACGTACTGTACGCAGTGCCAAAATATCCATTCGGGTCTCAGCTTCGTCTTCAGCACAGCACCAACAAAGGAAGAAAACTGCAACCTTCACTTACTAAATAGTTGACTTGATGTCGACGTCTGTGTTAGTTGAATTTATGACTGTCGTTATGCTTGTTTGATACCCTGGCACAAGGTATTGATCAACACTGTTGCACACCCTTAACCCACCCGCGGTTGACTGGCTACGCCCTTCGTTCCGCGCGGACTGTTTCCTTCGCTATTTTATTTGTTCCGGGCGCAAGAAAGCGCGGGTCAAAGGCATAGCATCCTGTGTAGCTCGTGTTGAATGCATTGAGGTTGGTCGGGAACGAAGCGGCACTACTGTAGTTCGGATGCTTCGAATGGATACGCCCCGCGTTCAACGCTAGCTCCGGAACAGGGCCGTTCGCGACGGACATGTCGCACACAGTTGCTGTTCGGAGGTCGTATCGAGAAGATTCCCTCCGCGAGCATCGCTGTCCCCGAAAAAGGGCCGCTCGTCCAGGGGTTGACAAACACCGGGGGCACCACCGTCATCACGAGCGAGAGTCCGACGTTCGGCTCGCTGTGCTGCAGCACCAGAAGCCCGGCGTTGTGCAGTTGTTGGGACACCACTTGCATCGTTCGGACTGTTGCTTGCTGCTGTTGTTGTTGTTGTTGTTGTTGTTGTTGTTGTTGTTGTTGTTGTTGTTGTTGTTGTTGTTGTTGACGTTGGCCAACAATGAACGAAAAGAAGTCCAGACACGAAAGCACCAGCACCGCGTATGGCAGATGCATACTTACACACAGCCCTCGATGCTGTTTGAGCTCATAAGTGGGCGAGGCATGGTGGGGGTTGGCTTGGGCCTAAGTCTGAACAACCTCTCAGACGGCCAACAGGCACTGTTTTTGCTCCCCCCGTTCCTAGTATCTTATCGTGGACGTGGCACTTCCAGGAGGCTCCCAACCAGCCGACTTGGGTTATGGTGGTTATGGTGGCGGAGGAGAGAGCGAAGAGGAGGGCTGGCGATTCGCTGCTGGTTTCCACGTGTACTCGTACATGGGTCTAGGACTTGGACAGGCCGACCCTCAGTTTCTATTCATGCCCTTGCTGTACGCTGTACCCCAAGAATTCACTTAGGGGCGATCTTAACGACGAGTGCTTTTCAGTTTATTTCAGCATTTTCCCGAAAATTCGGTATTTTCTCGATTTGTTCTCGGGAAAAGCCGAAAAACTCCAACCAACCCCGAAAAATGACGTCCTGAAGTTTTGAAGGGTTTTCAAGTACAAGGCTGTAGAGGATCGGGTAACACCACCGCTCAAGCTTTGCCACCGTTACCCCTGCTGCTGCTCCTACGGCTACTACTACTACTACTACTACTACCACTAATACTATTAATACTAGTACTACTGCTTCTATTACTACTGCTTCTATCACTACTATTAATACTACTATACTACTGCTAATACTACGACGGCGACTATTTATGCTACTCCTACTGATATAAATACTACGAGTATACGCCTGTTTCAAAGCACAGTCTACTGCACTTCCTCAGACTGCTTTCGCGTGTGCAGCTTCCGCTTGCTTGCAGCTATCGGCGAATGACGCCGCAATCCCCCATATACAAGTACGAAGTATAGTTTCGACGATATTGTGGTAAGTCATCTAAAATAACTCGATATTTCTTCACACGGCCCCTAATCCGCGTCGACGCCGGGTGTAAAAACAGGCCTTCCGGGGCGCACACTCGGCTAATGCAGGATAGGTAGAACATTGAAACACGGTGCAACACTAAGAGGGATCAACGGTGTTCCTACATTAGTGTGAGGGCCAAAATAATCCTACAGTGCGCTATTTAAAGTAAGTCGTCCCCTAAATGCGAGTGCGGGATATATCGACGGTACCAGTACCATACACGCTGTGTCACGGCTACCACCCTTCCTGCGTTTTACGGTGTTGATCATGTATGGCAGGAGGATCCCTCATTGGCGCAGACGAAGCAAATAGCGATAACCGCAAAAACATCGACAGCAACTTCATGCAACACTACCAGAAGAAACACACAGATCGAACCAACAACCACATATGCAGGCAGACCACAACGTGTCCAGCTCCACATTTCACTACTGCAGCGTCGTGGTGCGCAGGGAAAGAAAGCAAAGACGCAAGAACCAACAACTACGGAAGGGGGGAGTAAAAAGGACAACTGGACCAACCAAAAACATCAAATCGCACTGTACGTAAGTATCCGGGACACAATCGTTCTTACAACTGCAGGCACCAGGCACAATTAACTGCACTATCTACAAATGCGACAGCTAATGTTCGCCATATGAACCCCTGCTTCGGATTATTTGTGCTTCGACCGCTTTAAG
This sequence comes from Nereocystis luetkeana, assembly GCA_031213475.1. Taxonomy (NCBI): domain Eukaryota; class Phaeophyceae; order Laminariales; family Laminariaceae; genus Nereocystis; species Nereocystis luetkeana. Next base: position 13,357 of record JARUPZ010001058.1, on the reverse strand, counting down.
AACACATTACAAACCGACCAGAAACTTTACCCTCCCGTCCCCTGTTGCTCTTATTGTTGGCGTATGGACGTTGATGCCCATACGTACGTATTTTGATGTGCAATCACTACGCACTGATATGGGTACACGAGTAGTGTCTTCGTCGGGGACATGAAATATGTGGATAGATCACAAGTCTGTCTTACTCGTGGTATGGCATGATGTATATCCAACGTGGCAACATGAGTAACGACGTTGAGAACGTTTCTAGAACGATGCTAGAACGTTGTAGAGAACATTGCGGGGGAACAGTACGGACTGCAGTAGAATGCATCTGCCCGCAGCATGGGCATTATCGCGGATGACCAGGCGGAGGTCAGCCCCGCCGTTTCGATCTCTCCTATCACTCCTCTACTCTACTTTTCCTCTCCACACTTATCTTCTCTTGATATCAAAGCCCGAAATTCATTCCATAAGCGCCAGCTTCAAGCCATCTATTTTATTCTTCCTCACAAGAGATCGTTACAGACAAGTCGATGCCACCTCTGCCCATCTCTTTTCACAGAGACAAGAGCCTCGACAAATGAACACTGTTTTACTTGTCGGCTCGCGGCTTCTCCTTCCCCCACTCCTTTTGAAGGAAACCACCATCCCTGAGGTAGGCAACCTCGGCTTCCCTTTCCGACGACGTTTCCGCACCGCGTGCCCTTCCCGTGCCGTTTCTCGTCTGCGCGTCATCCACGAAAATGAGCGAGGACTGGAGCCCCTCGTGCTTGAGGACGAAGTTGTACAACACGACGCAGGCGTCGATGATGATGGGAGCATCCTCCAGCTTGGAGTCCAAGCTGTGCTTCAGGGCCTGGAATTGCCACTTAAGTCGCCCGAAAGCATCTTCGACAAGAACTCGCATGTCCGAGTGCTTGTGGTTGAAGTACCGTTCCGACCTCTTCTTCGGAAGCGTTATCGGCGTGCGCATCCACGGCATCTCAGCAAACGCTTTGTCGCCAAGAATGCAAGACCCTTCCGCGAAGAATGTGCGCTCCCCTACGGGCTTCGCGTGGTCCTCTTGCGCCGACCTGTAGAACTTCGTAGCCCGCAGCACACCGCTGTCCGTGCACGAACCGGGAGTCCCGGTGCAGAACCACCTGAAGCTGCGGGAGTTGTCCACCACCCCCAGAAGGACGATAGACTTATACTTCTTGAAATTTTGGTAGGCGCAGGGGATGTCTTCGTCGTCCGAGGAAAGTAGCCTGATGTGGCTGCCGTCAATGCCACCGATCACCTTCCTGCGTTCGGGTTGCGTTCGTAGCATGCACGGGCAGCGGTTACATATTGGTAGATGAGTCAACCGGGGTGGTTTTGTTTCTACGAAACTTGCGAAATCCGTGCAGCTCGAAAAACAATCTACCCGGACTGGAAAGTCGGTCGCATTTTCATGCTCACGCGCACAGTCGAGACCAGCTTGTGTAGCCGGTACCACAGCATTCAGTGTACGGGAGTTTACACGGTCTGGGGCGTTGATCGTAGAGCTTCTCCTCTTCGTACTATTCCACATTCGGCCTCCTACCCGCTAGACCCCGCCGCGGGTGACAAGCTCGAGAAGCCACGGAGGTCATGAGAAAATAGTTGGACGTTGAGATGCGGTCGTGTCTAACCCACCCGTCACCCCCTTCTAAATGCATGGCGGCGCGGGGAACCACACCAGCCCTAGATAAGCAGTGTGATGTCTCGCCGCGCGGCATTTGTCCGTTTCCCTATTGGATAGCGTGCGCGCTTTCGAGGACGAACTGCTTGCCACTAGCGTAGCGATACTTTTGCGGTGGTAGCATGTTGAACAACTCAACCCGCCTGCCGTAGAAATCAGAAAGGGAGGCCACGGCGGTGAAAGTAAGAGAGCCACGCTTGTTACGGTAGACGGTACGGGTATAGCATCGAGAGCGAAAACAATGTGCTCAGGTGTGCAGAGGCGACCGTAACGACCTTTTTTCCAGATGTTTTCCAGATTTTTTCAAGTTTCGCTCACGTCGTGAGAGGGGAGGGGGGGAGGGGGGGGGGGGGGGGGTCTCTGGAACCAAGTGATCCAAAATAGGGGAAACAAACAGAGAAAGGAAAAATGTGATATCGTCGTGTGATCACAGCGCTCCGGTTTGTTTCCCTTTCTGACGTTTTTCGTGTGAAGTCTAAAAAGAACAACTGTTGGGGTGAATTCGAGGGTGTACAATGCAAAAATTGATAAAAACGGAGATGGCATGCCGACGATATTGGGCACAAAGTGATCCCTCGGTTTAGGAGCCCGTCAGTCAAGTTTTTTTTTTAATTTTGACCAAAAGTGTTGTGGCACCGCTATCGTGCATGGTGCTCGTCGAGTCGGGTCACGACCCGCGGCGATAAAAACCTAGGTGTGAAAATAACGCCTCCAGCTCAGGGAACACGTCGGAGTACGTCAAGCGCCACATGCGGTGAGGGGTGAGTTTTTCAGCACTACCGCGCAGGCGAACGTCGTTACCACACACAGGGGCCCCGGATCGTTCAATGGGCAAATATTAACAAGAAAACACAGACTGCACGAAGAGACCGGCTACGATCAGGGCTGGAAAGCAGACCCTAATGGGGACAAAAGTGGGGTGGGCCAAAGACTCTTAGACAAAGGGCGAGGAAAGGAGGGAAGGTTGATCCAGGTGGGCAGAAGCGAAGCGAGACGGGGAAATAATGGGAACAGTTCCACGCTCAACTCCACCCTCCCCGCTGCCGGAAATCATTTTTTCCCCCAGAAACATCGGGCACAGGTTTTTGCAAGGTTCGTTCTTGCAAGAGGGTAAGTACCGAAATAACGTATGCCACCGAACCTAGCGGAGCTGCGCGCTATCGCCGGGGAACGTGGTCTAGTCCACCGCGTTTCCTAGGAAAGTGAGACGTTCCGCCCCCGCAATGGCAACGAGCACCTTACTGTTGGGGGTGTCTCTGTCAGGGTCAGGGAGGATGAACGGTGATGCGTCTCGAAAGGGATGTGTGGTCAATAGTCGAATGGCAAACGCAACTACTACATGAGTACCACCCCCCCCCCGCCCCCTTGCAGTCCGCCTGGGTTTCACTCCGTGGCTTAAAAATCACTATACCACCGGCCCTCCCACAAGAAAGGGCCCCACAAGAAACTCAGCCTTGCTGTAGATGTGCACGAGACAGGCAAAACATCAGAGGCGTTTCTGCTGAATGTATGTGCGGAACGCACTCGTTCTTAAGTAAGATGAACTCCTTCGTAAATAAGAAACGTAGCCAGGGCCAGCATCCCGAATTTCGTGTGAGAGGGCAGGTACTGTAAACCAACGGTATCTGCGAGGAGGATGAGAGCGTTGAACTAGCCACGAGCGGACATCTTCATGCGGTGTACATAACAGTCTCTGAAATATTGGCTCCGTATTTAGGTATTTACACTGTCCCCCTGCGGCATGTGGTTGACTTCAAGTCCCGGGGGTGTCCCAAGTACTAGTGTATGTCACATGAGCCTATGCGAGGTTCGCTGGTGTTGCGCCGATAGATGCTGCTGGCGGTGTGGTACCGCTGCAGTACGGGTTTCCACCGCCCAATGGACTGCGAGAAAACGCTGTGAAACTGTGATCTCGTGTAGAGGACCTCGACGTGCCAGAAAGGAGAAAGAGGTATACCAGTAGCCGGCAGGAGGAGGAAGTTCATGCAAAAAAAGAGTAAAACTCACATCGTGGGACAACGTGAAATGCGCAAGCAGAAACGGGACGTGCTGGAGGAAGAGATGAGAAACATTGACAAATGTGGCATGGAGGACTTCGGTACTTCAGATCGCCAGCCCACAGCAGTAGAAGGCAGATGGTTGCGGCCACAGGCGGTGAAACACGGAGGGGATAAGATGAGCAAATATTTCTATGTCATGTATGGAAACAGCGCAATGAGCGCCCAACTGTTGGGAGGTGTCGCTATCAGGAGTAGGAACGGTGCTCCGTCTCGAAAGGGATGCCTGGTTAATAGTCGAATGACTAACGCAAGCAACAAATTATATCGCCCCCCCTTCTTCGTGCACTTTATTAGTGTTAATTAAAAAAGACAAATTGCTGCGCACGGACCAGACGAACCGTGCTTCTGTGCGTGTGTGTACGTGGGCGTGCCATCCCGAACACAACGAGCTGGACGATTCCAGGCCACACTCCCTCCGAATTTCAGAAGCACCCGCGCAGTAAATCGCTCTTTTGTTTACTCTCTCCCATAAACATCTATCAGCCATGGCTAGCAACCTCTTTTTTTGGCGCGTTTGTTCACTTCTCACGGCCAGTTCAACTCCATCACGTCTCTATCTGTCTTGAGCGGGTGCATAGTTCCCAGCTCCGTTCTTGATACTGCTGTATTGCTTACTCGCCGTGATAGAGCACCCTATTACGGGGGACCACAGTAAATAGGACCAAACATTGCTAGCAAAAATGATTAAAACTATAGGTTTTATGAATACCATAGGTCCTATTAACTACTGTACGGTCCCCCGTAATAGTACTTTTTCCGCTGCTGTCATCTGTACTAGTTTCAGCTGTTTATGAGCTTCGCGTTCCGTTCCGATGTTTCTCCTGCATATTCCCTGGTGAGGGGGGGGGGGGGGGGGGGGTACTAATTATCATGAATGACCGTAGTCGTATGACCACGGAATCTCGCATCCCTACAAAGCCGGGACGGAGCACGTTGGGTTTTCACCGACCAGGCAGACAGTGCTTGCGCCGAGCGCGAAGCGCCGTGAGGTGTTGAGCGAGTCGCATGAAGGATGAGCTGCATCCTGTTACGAGCCGAGTTTGAGGCTGATTCTCTCGCATGTGGATGACAGCGGCAAAATCATGATAGACTTGCTGGTGTGGCCACTCCCAGAGACAGCAATGAGCTTACCATGTAACTGCTTCGTGGATGCCTTATCGAATACATGCTACCAGGTACGGGATACCATAACCCCCCTTGTGCGGAGTTAAAGTTTACCACAAACAAAAGCGATACATAACTCGACCGCCAGCCGTGGTAACCGCAAAAAAAAAAAACGATACCCTGATCGTCCAGCTCACGCAGTGAGAGGAGTGTTTTACAGCGTCGTCGCCAACCGACGCCAACCCAACCTAGAATATACATATAGAGGGGGGGGTGGGGGGGGCGTACTCATTTGTCACTTGCCTTAGTCAGTTGACCATTGACCACGCATCCCTTTCGAGACAGAGCACCGTGGTGGGGGGGGGGGGGTGTTTCGAAATTCGAAAAACGCTGTTAGGACGCCGACCTCCGGGCGGAGACTTTCCTGGTCAGTTGCGTCTGGTCTGGGTATTCTTCGCCCGTTTATCCTCCGTATGCCGCAAAATCTACTTTGTTTTCTCCAAAGGGTGTGTCTCCCGAAACAACTTTAGGGCAGATTTGGACCGCTCTCCATATTTGCAGGGCGTGTATCAACCATGATACTGCTAGAAAAACGCCCCCCGGGGTGTTCTGATTGTGCACGCGTAACAAGGCACCCCGGGGGGGGGTTAACTACTTTACGTGGCCGGCACGTTTTCTGGGCAAAAAACTCGGGCTTTTTTTTTTGCTCCCTCGGGCGACAAAGAAACAAAACAGAGAACCAAACACGCCTATAAGGTACATACGGGGCCAATCGCATTGATTTACATGGCACGCGACATACCGCAGTGGCGAGCGTTGCGGTTTCCGGTGGTTCGCGCGCAAAAAACGATGAGTGTACTTGAACCAGGAACAGCGGCCGGGGGCCGGACTTGACATCGGAGCTGATATATTTGTACCTAATTGGCTGAACGTTTGCCTCATAGAGGTAAGGTGGCCTCGGTTGTGTCTCATCTGGCCATCAGCAAGCCCCTCACCATCGCTTGAACATCACCACGGACTGATATCGTACACGCCCAGCCCCACCACAGGATCTAGCACAAACTCGTTCGAGTGGCTGGCCGACATCAGGGACGTCTTCGTAACACCAAACAGCAGCACATGTTCAACGATCTCGAACATGTTCGGCCCTCTGTCCTCGACCGATTTTTTCTGTGCCGCTCTCGCGCAACACATGCACCTACCGATATGTCGAAAATACTTTGATGTACCTGGCAAATCATACCCTTGCCCGTCTCAGAAGCAGATCACTTCCCCTCACTCCCACGACTTCGTAGCTCCACCACGGGGCGTCCACCCCGAAACAATTGAGGGGGGGGGGGGGGGGGGGGGGGGGCGTTTACTGTGTGGCCGGGGCATTTTTTTCGTTTGATGTACCGAGGGGGGGGAGGGTTACTACGGGCTATGCTCTTTTTCGCTAAAAACAGCCCTCCGGGGCGTTTACTAATAACTTTGCGGCATTTCAGCCTTAATAGTTGTAACTAGGGGCAGAGATACAGCCCGAAACTGATTTGGGTCGACTTCTTCCGCCCTTTATTGCCTAACGTGCCGAAGTGTCGAGTACCGGAATCGAGTCCTTGCCCACCCTGAACGGAGCGTTCGGTAGGGTGATGAGGCCGTACCGAACCTTACCGAAGACTTCCGCGGGGTATTTATCGAGCAAATGCCCCCGGTAAAAAATTGTACGTGTATACACCCTACCGGACACACGCTTCGAAGCGTACCAACGTCAAGACTCAAAAACGGGTCTATAGTTCGGAACAGAGCGGTAGAACGTTCGAAACTTCGTCGGACCGGCTCTCCCGAGTAGATTGGAACAGGGGGGAGGGGAGGGAGGCAGTATTTTCCCGCCCTCGTGATGATATGGAAAATAGGCTGCAAACCCTTAAAAGTGGGAGACGATCGATCAAGCGTGCTTTTCAATACTATTCGCGGCATAGCATTTTTACTAGGCCTTGGGATGGGTTCTCGGGTTTTTTTTTTTTTTTTCCTAGTCTAAATTTGTGCTTCGCCTACTGCAGGTGTTGAGGCATGGAGCTTTCTCAAGCGAGGAAGCCCAGATGGCAAAAGTAGGTGCTTACCCTGGCATGGCACGCCGCATGGGGGTGCTGAATTCCTGTATCAGCTGTGTATTGTTGTTGCTGTCATCTAATCTGATACATCTGCAAATTAAGGAAATCACGTTTTGAATATCCCAAGGTTGGCCACCTCATCTAACGTGCCGGCTGGTGCCGACGAAGGCAAATAACGCACTCGACACTCCAGCGGTTTATTATTCAGTTTGAGCTTAGTCACACCCATCAGGGCACCAGAGTGTACAAATCCTTCACCGCGAACTCACAGGTCCTTTGTACCACTCACTGCTGCTGCAGTGGCCGCAACTAAGCAGCCAGACGCGACTGCAGCCTAGAGGTCAGCGGTCGCCGCCTCACAGTAGTAGTATAGTATGGTGGAAGGCCTTGTATCAAGCAGGGGGGGACGGCTCTCTATCGTCCCCTGGTTTCAGTTTTGTATAGATATTGTTCAGGCGTAGAGGGAGGGGATGGTAGCAGGTACCCCCCCCCCCTGTCGGGAGGGCGCAAGTTGTGAACAATTCGACGTGGTGTTGTCGTGAGTCGTGAAAATATTCTGCGTGCGCCCCTCACTCGACGTCGAAAAATCGAAATCAAAATCGAAAAAAAAACACAAATCCAAAAGGGAAGAGTATGTGCATACCCAGGGAGGGTCAATCGTCTGTCGGCACATGCAGCAAGACTGCCGAATTCATTGATTGCCGCGGAAGGCTGGCAGGAGCTTCTCGGTGAAGGGTTGAATGTCCAGCAGGAGGAACTTCTGCTGGAGTGGCGGTACGACGACAAACCAGTCCCGATGTACAAAGAAATTATGCATACTAAAATTAACACAAACGGTCCCCCATATTTCAAGACAGAGGTAGTCGAGACCCACCCCAGACGGTAGGGGCTGCACTTTTCTATTCAGAATTTTCTGGCCAGTTGAGTTTCTCACGTGAGCAACTATTGCAGTAGTATATGCATGGTACCGGTTAGAATGATACTTTTACTTACTACAAAGAATATTTATTTATCTAAGAACTACGTTCGTAGCGTAAAGAAATCTTGATTGAGTTGCGTGAACAAACTTCTTGGAAGGCATGTTTTGGAAGAAGGATTTGAGCTCCACCTGCGAGGAGCTCAGGAAAGAAGCCGCCAACCCTATCGTGGCGTTACCGAGACCGCAGCCGGTGTACACTACTGCTGTTGGCTTCATTTCCTCGAGTCCAACCGAACGTTGCCGATGAACGCTTAAAGCACTGCAGACTGTAAGCAGTTGGCATATCAGCAAGGTACTTTTGAGTGGCCTCGTGGGCAAAGTGCGGTCTCTGCCAACTACGGCACTCCAGGAGCGAGCGCGCCATACCTGAGGAGGAAAAAGGACGAGAATGTACGCGAAGACAGCCTGTGGGCCTTCTGGTGCCACCAGCGCTGGTCGTGCGGAGTGGCTTTTCGGTTGTATTTTCCCGTCCCGTCCTGCCGGTCCTGTAGATCGTGATATTCATCGTCTCCCAGCAGCTCCATCAGAGACGTTCTTCCTCCTCTCCTCGCCGTCGTCGTCGTCGTCGTCTACGGTAGGTGCTTCAACAGAACGAGAAAATCTCTGGCGCGCTGACCCAACACCCTACACCGTGTGTAGATAGAGCAGTAGATCTGTCGAAAGGTCGTACTTGTTGCGCGACGCAGACCCGGCGTAGACCTGGGGGTTTGCATGGGGCGGAGAGAGACGGCCAGCGGCAAGCAGAGCTGTCAAATAGCACTCATACATAGCGCGATGCAGACCCGATGTAGACCCGGGGAATACACGGTATGAGGGGGGGGGCAATGGTTGCAGGGTAATTGCGCCGCAACGTTGCGAGGGCCACGTGGCACGCACGGTGTGTTTCAACGCGCCTTTCCGGCACTGCCCCCAACGCTCATCAGTTGTACTATTATAGGGCGTTTCACCACTGCCCTGTGTGTGAAGAATCACCTGAGCCTTTTCCCCAGCAACTCCAAAACACAACCGCGCAGGACATGTCACAAAAGGCGGTATCCATTAGATCCACAGATGCAGCAGCTGCGCCAATCAACGCCAGTTTTTCAAGGGCTTGGGTCGTACGGTAGGGCAGGGGCTTACAGATGAGGCAACAAAAAAAGGTCAATAGCGAGCGTGCCATATTATGCTTCATCACGGGCGGATACAATGTCAGCACTCAATACCTCCGCACTTGCAATGTTCGACTCGGTGATAGACTCCTCATCTGCGATACATACAGCAGTAAAGCTACTCGACTACCCGGGCGGCAAATATCGTGATAAAGCCGAACCCTCAAGACTAAGAGCGTATCTTCCCCAGAGGACTCAAAATGTTGGGCGGCAACAACCGTAAGTGGATGGTCCGCACAGCAGTACTTTCAACGGTGATGGCATAACCTGGGGATGATGGGGGGCAAATCTCTTGATGTCCGGGGAGGGCAGGTGCGGCAGAGCGTGCACTCAGGGGCATGGCTGAGTCAAGAGGATCCCCGGAATCAAAATTGGCTTCTTCATGGCGGGGCTATAAGTTTTGCGGCAGAACGAATAACAATCCATATTCGTTCGTCATATTCTTGGCCGGTTGACTGTCGTCCTACATACATGTAGGATAAATAGTACCCGGTACGCAGTGTTGCTCTACAGTCGAGGAGTTTAACCCTTTTAGGACTGCAGGCTCGTCTTGGGGACAATTGGGGACAAATTACTTGGAATTTGACTGCCTTGTCCCCACACCGGGACTGGAGTTCTAAAGGGGTTAAGGCGGAGGCTGCTACTCTGTCTACTGCCGCCGCTGCCTCTACTCCTGCTTGGATAAAGGCCACATTTCATTTCAGAAACGAATATTTATTTATGGTCTGAATGCCAATAAAAAAATCTGCACAGCGTAAAGCGGTAGTACCGATATATGAACAGTATCATACGACAAAGGGCAACTACGTACGTACAGTAGTAAGGCAACGATTGCGTCCCGCTTGTTGTAAAGGTGCGTGCATCTCCTGAGTTCCAGCGCTGTGAGAAGTTGTCCCCTTCAATGTCTACAGCAGCCCTTGTGTGCAGAATGGCCGACCGCCTTCGCAACATGGTGCCGTTAAGTGACCCTCGTACTATCGCCCCAGAAGAGCCACCGACCTATACGCCTCACGAGGTTATACGCAGCCCATAACGCGCGCGAATGGAGCATTACACGTAGCTTGCAAAGACGAGCTTGGACGAAATCCTCGATATCATCGCTCATGAGGGGGTGGTTTTGTTCACCTGGTCGCACGAGTACTTGTTTTTATTTTTTTTAAACTAAAATACTAATACCTCGTAATAATATTCAATACTTGTATTTGAGTTTTGCCACGTACGTACCAGGTACGTACCAGATGTTGTGTATCGCTTGTGGGAAGAAACTGGGCCAGCAGATAGAGGTCAAGAATTTGTAATAAAGGGAAATCAAACCAACTACAGGTCAGTGCATTACAAGACTTGGGGTAGTTCGGGTGCTCCGCAGGGATCGAGCAAGAGCGGCGAGTACAGCAGTTTGACTTTCAAAGTAGCAGTATATGGCCGAGTGCGTCAATTTTGCACGACGCCATCGGCGGAATACAGCAGCAGCAGAAGCAGCAGCAGCAGCAGCAGCAGCAGGGACCCGTGGAGGATACGGCGGTAGCCTACCCCATTTGCTGCCTAGTCCAGGGCGGTATCAATTGTATGCTTGCAGTCCGCAAGGCAGTGGTTTTGTACGAAAGGATGGGTACACAGTGCACAGAGTACTCACAAGCCCCGTTCTGTGTCCATTACGTACGTACAACAGCAGTACTACTCCCCAACATGCAACGTAAAGCAGACCAGGGGCCTACCTACAGCAGTACCTCCCTACCAGGTACGCACGGTGTTTCGGTACACGCAAGGCTAGGCAGAGTGCAGAGAACGGACAGCGGTGCATGCCGTATGGTCCTCCCCCCGTGCCGTCGGAGTGAGGTGGTACAGCGCGGCACGCTCTGCCGATAAAGCGCGAATTCCTCTGCCATGTTGGCTGAGTGCCTCTGCGGCTGGTGTCATCATGCGCAGTCTCCCAGATTTCTGAGTGGCAACAATCTTCCCCACACTCTAACGGTAACACTCGCACCTAGAAAGGTAATGTCCTCCCACTCCAGCCACGCAGATCCAGACCCGCTGTTATTTGGCATTTTCAAATTTGAATATGGGTTTGGGTGATTGTGGGCTCGTGAAAGAATGGTGTTGTGAAAGCGGCGACGCTACAGCAGTGAGTAGCCTTCATGGAAGGGGCTTGCGGATTGGGGCCATTTTTTCAACGACAGCTGCATCACGACACGCATAAGGTTGATTTCTGGTATTAGGCGAAAACGGCCCATGGACCATGGGTAGGGTTCAATATATATACGTACATCATCAGTTGTAGTTGGAGGCCCTAGCCTTTAACTCATGCCTGCTGAACTACTCAATACTGTTTCTGAAACAGTGTGCCTGAACTACTGTTTTCGTGCCTGTCTTGCTTATCTTTTTCCAGTCTACCAGAGGGTAAGTAAGGCTCAAAAAGTTAACGCCGTTAGTCTAGAACTCCCAAAATCAGGGGAAAGGGGATACATGTTTTCAAGAGTCCCCGCAGTCCGTATCTGTCTCCCGACATCTTTGCTTGTCCGTGCTCACAGCCCCCCCTTGAGTAACGAAAATCCCTCGTGTGGCGTTAGCTGTGTGCTGCAAGTTGTGTCTTCACAAAATACATATTGTAACGGCGTAACGACGCATTATGTTATCTACGTGATGACAACCCAGCCAAGTACCCTGTACGTACGTTTACAAGCCTTATTTCGGGTATTTTATCTCTTGAAAATAAGCAACTCGATTTTAGTGTACGGTAGGATTTATCTCATACGGCGGTGAAAAGGTTTCAGGCATCTTTTCACGCCTTTTACCGCTTGAAACCAAACTACTTGAAATTAGTCTAAGATTTGCGCTGGGGCGCTGATTCCAAAAATGAAAAAGTTTCAGGCCTTTTTTTTTGCCCATTGACACTAAACTACTTGAAATTAGTGTAAGATTGGTCTTGAGTCGCCGGGAAGCTTTCAGACATGTGTATGTCTCAGACAGTTTTTAAGGCAAATGCCTCAAGTTAAATAGATCGGCACGTTAAAGACAAATTAAGGCACATCACATATATATGCCTATCTTTTTGCTACCTCTATTATTCGTCTTGGGACGCCGAAAAGGTTTCAGGCACGTCTCAGGCATTTTTTAAGGCAAAAATGCTTAAAATAGATCGGCACAAATTATGGCACGTCAGGCATATAATATGCCTATCTTTTTGCCTATCTCAATTGTTTTCGCCTGCGGCGTGCATATCTCCGTGTATGCCTGAAAGCGCCTGCGGCGCGCCTCAAAGGCTAGGGCCTAGTTGTAGATTGCCCCGCGAGAACGAAACCAAGCAGAACGCCGTTTCTCAGCTTTTGAAATTAATTCCCAAAAAATAGCCGGGGCGTAAAATTGTAGAAAATTTACAGGGAAGGACCAGACAGGAAGGGTGGAGGAACGCGGCTTCAGGGGTGCCGACGGAATAACACGATAATCGCGACACCACCTGCTGCTCGAGCTAGTCCCCAAGTTGCTCCACAGTTAGTTGTTGTGGCCTTCGATGCGGAGAGCCAGAAAAGACGCTGCGGGAGGGGGGTGCCGGTGGGTCTGGTCCAGGCTGTAACATGTTGTTGTTGGAAACTTTTGAAACGGAAAGCTGGCTGCCTGGGCTGAGGTCTTAAGTCATTGTCACAAGGCAACACATGTAGGGTTCTGCAATAGTTGGCAGGAGTGGCATCTGTGGACCACAGGTTACCACTCAGAGATGCATAACCCAAAAGGAGAACACAAAGACGAGACATCAATGACCAACCTCAGTGACAGAGCAGAGCTTGAGTCCGACCGAGTCGAGAGGTGCGCTCCTAGGTCTCCAGGAGAGTAGGGCGAGCTTGTGGTTCTTCTGTGAAGAGGCTCCAACTGGAGATGGCTAGATGGTAAGTGATTGCTTGTTCCGTGACCGTGGTGATGGTCGCGGGAACTGAGTGAGACGGAAGGGGGATGAAACCTTCCGTCCGGAACGGAGCTACAATATGAAAACGCCTCTATGTCATCATAACTCCTGAGACGGTCAACCGAACCGTAACACTTTAACGGAGATTTTATTATTTTTTTAATACTTATCAGTAGTAGCAGTATGATCCACGTTATGCTTCGTATTATTTTTTCTCTTGCCACCCGTCGACAATGTGCAGCATGATCTTCAACATTGATCACTCATAACTTTCCCGTAATATTATTTCAGACCAGATCATAGATCAATGTCTATTCGTGCCACTAATAAAGTGGTACCTGGTAATTCCATAGATAGATAGATATATACTAAATCGCCATATAAGTTCGGAAGT
>JARUPZ010001057.1:0-25041 GCA_031213475.1 Nereocystis luetkeana | reverse complement strand
CCGAGGCAACTTGATAGAACTTCATTCCAAGCGATGTCGTAATTCATAAAAGAAACGAGAGCGGTGTTTTTTTTGTGGAAGAACGATACTTGGGAGTATGAGATTAGTTCTTGACTCATCGCCGCCCCCGACTCGATTTCCCTCTTATCAGGATCAAGTGCGAGTGGTGGTGTCTGACTTCGAAGAGAATCTAGACAAGTCGTCTTTCAAAGACCCGAGGGAGTACGCCATTGCCAATGCATGCGGCAAAGCAAGAGAGGTAACTGTTGGGACGGATGCATCGCTGTACATCGCCACGAGTAGTGCACAAGATGATACAGATTGGTTGTCTACGCACGGTATGGGGGCCTTTTAGTAGTTCGCTATGAGTAGTGTGTCCAACCTGCTTAAGCTCGAATGTTTTCGGCACGCACAGTAACGCCAACACTCAGCCTAAGTTGCGCATAGAAGTACCAGGGGCTATGTAATGAGCGCGTGCCTTTTCCATCACCCATACCCAAAAACGCTCGCGCCAGCATCGGTTCCGAGAATAGTATAAATGTTCATGCTTCTTGCGTATCTCAGCGATCATATCGGTATCTTTCGCTCTAAATGTGTCGGCTTGTGGATCACCCGGCTGTTGGGATATGATTGGGTCGTCATTTCACGCCAATTTCTATAGCTTATGGCGATCGGCTTCTCGCGTGCTTTCTCAAGATGTTTCGGCCTATGGACGCGATAGAGTCGTCACAGGTGTTAACTGTTGCTTCTCTCACGATTGTTTTTTTTTCGATATGTTATTGGCGGGTTTGCTACTTTTGCTAATGCTTCCCCTGACAAAAACTGGGTGGGCACCGACCTCTGACACAGCCTATGCTGGGATTTTGGCTGTAACATTTTGCAAACGTTAAATTTGCAGACGCGCTCTGCATATATTCGCTCCGATGGTAGTTGACGACTGCAACAGCATATTGCGCCGTTCTCTGCTGGAGATACGCAGGCGCAAGTGTGCTCAACTACAGTTTGAAATTGCGCGTTCTCCACGGCTTGCCCGAACGCAGGTGGCAGGCCGTGTTCTCCAGGACGGCGGCGGGAACGATGGGGGCGACGCACCTATCGTTGTGATAGGGTCCGACACCATTGTCGACGTGAGACTTATCGATACTAGAGGTTTACGTTGTAGATCATTCGTTGTTTTCATCAGCAACCAGACATATACCCGTGTCGCGCGGGGTACACATCGTCTATTGTACGTGCGGCAGGGATCACATGGCAATTGACTGCTTTCCTCGCAGGCCTATTTGGTCCTAGCGTGTGGTGCTACCCATGGTGCATTGACAGTCGTGTGTCTGGGAGATCTGAGTAGAAACCAGGGGTAGCTCAAATCGAAGACAAAAGGTGGAGGATGCAACAAAAACTACTGTAGCCTTTGTGAGTACAGGGCATTTTTTCCGTGCCGATTAATACTGTGTCCTCCGCTGTTGCGCATGTCCGAGCCACCCTGCGCAACCTCGACCACCCCTTCGCTTCTGCTGAAATTATCCAATTGTAAGCCCAAGTAGGTTGTCCCCAAACTTTTGGTGCCTTTTCAAAGGGATCAACGATTCCAACCTCCTTTGTAGCCGCGCCGGCCCTCATTCGGCAACATAACCGAGCGAACACCGTGCCGCACCTACCTTTTTCAGTTGGATGGCGTTATCTTGGAGAAACCCAGGGACGACGACCACGCGTTCTCGATGCTTTCGAGCCTGAGCGGACGACGGCATTTGGTGCACTCCGGAGTGTCCGTTTTTACCGGCAAGATCGGCAAAATGGAGGAGGCGGTTAGCTTTTGCGAGACAACAGAAGTGCTCTTCACGGCTCTCTCGCCCGAAGAAATCCGCGCGTACATCCGGTGGGTGCCATACACATAGCGACCGGGTGCAAAGAGCTTGGAGGACACCGGTGAAGAGCCACTGCAGAATATATTGCTCGCCAGCTGTCCCCACTCCCAACGTGGACCCTTGAGCGGTCTTGTTTTGAGAGTACTGTAACATATGCAATGCGCCTGCGCCAATTGGAGGGCTACCACAGTGGAGTAATAAGACAGGGAAGTCCGCTTTGTTGGTGGCATGCAAAGGAAGCGCTCCTCTGCAAATACGCACCAACACGGCCGGCGAGAGAACGCAGTTGACCACCACCGTAAGGACAGACACAAGGCGCATGTTTGGAACAGGGGACGAGAAAATACGATGATCACTGCATCGGCCCTGCTTGCTTGGGGCTTGATAAATTTCGTGTTCGTACTGCAATGGCTGGTGCAAGGGGTCGTCCGATACAGGCGCAGCAGGGTCTCACGCGCACTGCTGCGCCCTCACTTTACTCGTGGATAGTTCAATGGTTGATAAAACCAAACTTGTCAGGGCTTGGTGGCTACCTCTGGCTCCCGAGATTGTTGCGCTTGTCTCCGCTATTCCCCGCTGCTCTCACCGCACCGCCCCAAATGGAACAGGCAAAAATTGCTCCCAGAAGTAAATATGCTGTCTGCGACTGCTCTCCTCCTGATTGGATTGTTTACCGTCCTTTGCTTCTGCCCCGCTCAGAACACGAGAGCCGATGGACAAGTCGGGGTCTTACGGCATTCAGGGCGCAGGAGGACAATTTGTTCGCAAGGTGGAAGGGTGAGCCCGAGACAATTGTTGCAAGATGATCCGCGGGTTTAAGGCGCGCGGCACCTCACAGCATGAATTACGGCAGCCACTTCTTTGATTCACCGCGAGCTCTTTGGGCACAGTCAGGCATGGGAATGGACGTAAAAAAATGTCCCGTCTATTCGAGAATCTGTTCAAAAAAAGTCGAAAGAGATTTTTTGAGAATAGTCTGCCACCACCATATTTACTTGGTTTTAGACTACGTTCACGTGTAGCACCGAACACCTGATTTCTTCACACAAGAAACGAATTGGATGATAGCGTTCGACAGACACCTCCCATCAATGGGGAATGATCGGCTGACAGGCGTGTTTTGATCTGCAGATATTGTTTCCGTATATTTCTGTGGAAATATGCGGAAAAACTCGATTTTTCAGGTTGTATTCCTATATTTCTGTCTAGAGGTAGAACAATTTGACACTACTAGAAAATCTAAACATGTCAATCGATGCGCAAGGACTTTGCGCATACAGCAATGCAATCCGCGCCTGAATCCGATAAGTAGCCGACAAGAAACCTGTTGCATGAGTTGACCCTCTTTTGACGAGTCAGTTGTTCATGGGAAATTCGGCAAAAAATATCCCGAGATGAAAAAAAAGGACGTCCAGCCTTCATTGCGTCGGGCAAACGGTGCCAGACATGAACGCGGCCGCACGCCGAGCGATTGCCATCACACCCGGTGTTATCGCAGCAGCGAAGACCATTTGCGATCGGGCCTTGATGCAGCGGGAAGCGAGTTGCCCCTAGCGTTCAGATGCGATCGCATCACTCGTGTTGTCTCACGTGAGAAAACGATCGAGTAAAATACTCTACCGCACTTAGGTTCTGAAATATAGGAATGGTTTAATTATAAATATGAAAATAAGCGGTTCCTTACATTTCCGGACAGAGTGGTAGGTACGTACGAGTACATACCGCAGCACGATGCAGACTTTGAGACGCGTGGAGAACGCGGCCTTGGCCGCAAGGCTCAAACCTAGGTGCACGCACAGCAATAACTCGCCCGTGAGCTATTAGTAGAGATGGGGCGCGCTTCCACGGAGGTGCAGCAGCGCCGTCGAAATCCCGGTCTCGCCGAAGTGCAGTATAGCAACACGCAGCCGATTGTCGATGCTGTGTGTGGGTATGTTCTTGTTGTTAACACGTGCCCAACGGCAGTAAACAAGGACCATACCGCAACTTGATCTGTACAAGATGTGTTTCAGGAGGTGGCAGCATTTCTCGTGCTGCCGGTCGCCAACCCCAAGCCCCCCCCTGGAACGTGCGATTTGTTCACGCTCGCGCGTCCGTGTCTACGCTGCTGCTCTGCGCTCTGGGTTTGGTTGTGCGCTGTCGTGTAGCACGTTTAGTGCGAAAAGCAAGGCTGACTTTTTTTCAGCTATAGCTCAACGCCGCAACATCGATGCCGGCACTGATTTTATTTTCATTTTTGAGAGGCAGCATCAT
The DNA here is from genome assembly GCA_031213475.1 of Nereocystis luetkeana. Classification (NCBI taxonomy): domain Eukaryota; class Phaeophyceae; order Laminariales; family Laminariaceae; genus Nereocystis; species Nereocystis luetkeana. The sequence goes on along the minus strand of JARUPZ010001057.1, from coordinate 20,926 downwards.
AGAACGGATTTTTCAGTGGCAACGGTTTTCTTTCCGAAGTGCTTAATTTCCTCGCGATTTTTCCCCCCAGATAGCGGCCATGCAACATTTTATACTTTTGTTTTTACGTACTAAAACGAATCATTTCCCACCCCTAACAGTAGGCATTGGTTTCTACTGCAACACTCGTTATTTTGTGTCTTTGCGTTGCCGGTAATGTAAAAAAATAGCCATGTGGTCCGTCGATTTTTTTTATATTCACTGGACCTTCCGATCGTACTTGTGCAATGGCCCGCAGGTGCTACTTCAACGTGATGGGTTTCCCCATGCACGCGTTCTCGAGGCGGTTGGCGGGCCTCATCGAGGAGGGGAAAGTGTGACGAATCAACGACGGAGGCCTTGGGCAAGACCTGATGGGCGTTTTGTATCAAACGTGCCACGCGGTTGGAACACATGTACCTGGTGGCAAAATTACCATTTGTGGGCGCCGTGAACCTGCTTCTAAACTACATGGTAGGCAGTATATACGGGTAGCATTGTCGGGCAGCAATCAGCCGCAGGAAGGCTTGGGCACTGCCTAGTCGCACAAACGGGAAGATCCTCCAGAACATGCCGGCCTTGTTCACCGCGCCCGCCGTTGTGTACAGGTAGTCGGAACGTATTTTTATTTGACGTGCGTGATACGTGAAATACGAAGTGTGCACTATTAAAATAACGCGTGGGGGTCGGGGGAGACTAGCTAAAAATATCTTCGTTCATGGCGGCTTATCGTTTTTACGCATTTTTAATGCGGACACGCTTTTCAAGGTGGGCGGGTATGACGCTGCCACCATTCCTTTAGATTATTTACTACCACCAGTACGCTTTACAGGAACCGGCGAGGCGAAACGCAGACGACGACCCATGGCGTCTCACAACCAAGAAGAAACAACCACACGCATCCTCCAGATATGAGCCTCCTATGCTTGATAGCCTGGTACCATCTTCAGGCGAGAAGCCAGCTACAGTAGTTGCTCATAAACATGTTCATCGGCCCGGGTTCGATGTGATCGATGGTCGATGATTGGGAGACGCACCGATTATACAGCCATTCCAGCAGTGCCCCCTCTTTCCTGTTGCGGCACTAGGATTTGGCGTGAGCGTCCCCTCATCTCAACTGGTAGGCGCTATGGCCTGCCTAGATTAGGCCCTCCTCTGTCGGAGGACATCCGGGCGAGGCGAGCAAGTTCTGCCGAATTTACTGGGGTTCTCTATGGCGGGAGGTCGAACTCTTTCTGTCCGACGAAAAATGTCTTGTCTGCGTAAAGTAATTACTTGAACAAACAACGCGAAGACTTTTCTGCGATACCAGCTAATGTCTTTCAGAACGTACAATAGTATTCACAAGGTATGCATACGCATGAGACTTGCAGTGTTAGATTACAATCTACCGTAGCCGAGACAGACGAATCCGCCTGTCATCATGACAGGAGACCGATTTGCAGCAGCACACACCACCGTGATGACCTCATGTGAACGTAAAACCTTCTTAATTCCACAAGTGGAACACTTAAACTTGTGGTATCACAATGGTAACACTAAGTCTTGTTGTCTCTAGAACGGATTCAGAAAGCTTGTCTGACTGTCGGTCCGATCAGGGTGACTCAATGGTCACCTACGAACAAATTTCTTTCGAAACGGCTACGCGCATGCCGCGCACATCAGCCCTCGCGGAAGTGATTGTCAAGGTACAAACCACACCTCTTCGCGTACCCTTTGTGTGGAGTTATCAGAGTTGACTTCCAGCACCCCGATCTGGGTGATGGGTCGAGCAGCGGCAATCACGTCAAGTCTATTTTCAAGTGGAAAATTGGGTAAAATTTCATGTTTGTACTTGCTGCAAGCGGTAAGCGGCATGGCAATATCAATGGTCACCTACGGACGATCTTTTTCGAAACGGCTATGCCCATGCAGCACGCATCAGGCCGAAACCCGCGCGGAGGCTCCCTTCCTCTCTCCATCCCTGCCTAGCTCCCTACCTCCCTCCCTGTCTCCCTCCGTCCTAGGCCCTGCGTGCCCTGTGTGCTGTGTGGAGTTATCAGAGTTGAATTCCAGCATCTCAATGTGGGTGATGGGTCGAGCAGCGGCAATCGCTTGCGCGAAGGCAGCGGAAACACTCTTCGTCGAGTCTATTTTCAAGTGGAATTGGGTAAAATTAATTTTGGTACTATAGCAGTTGTGCTGCAAGCGATAAGCGGCACGACAATACGTCTAGACTATTTTCGAGTGAAAAATAGGGTAAAAATCGATTTTGTGTTGTGCTGTGCTGCAAGCGATGCAGCATGGCAATACCAATGGTCACGTACGGACGATTTCTTTCGAAACGGCTATGCCCATGCAGCAAGCATCAGGCCGCAGCCCCTCTCGGAGGCTCCTTTCCTCTCTCCGTCCCTCGCTTGCTACCTCCCTGCCTCCCACCCTCCCTGTCTCCCTCCGTCCTAGGCCCTGTGTGATGTGCGGAGTTATCAGAGTTGACTTCCGGCCTCCCAATCGGGATGAAACTTTCGTACGTCCGCTGTGAGTCCTGTCTGTCAACTCTCAACAAAATGCGTACGGATCATAACTTCATGCCGAGGACAGATCTGCAGATCTCATCCCGGCAGGCCCTCACACGAGGAATGGAATCACCCGCCTGCGTATATCTTTTGTATAGTTGTGTGTACCCACCTTTGGTTCTCAAACATATGCTTCAAATGTATACCCGGCATTGTAATGAATATAGAACTACATACTTAGATCACAACCCCTGAGCGTGCTCGGTTGGTGCATCCCTGGCCTCTCAGAGCTCCCACTTCCAAACCGCCTCCTTTCATTACTTGCCGGACCTTTCCAGCAGTTCTTTGTTTTCTCGGCCATTTCTTCCTTTTTTCTTCTTTCGTTTCGTGTGCGTGCGTGTTCTCCGAGCACGGCATCGCGGGAGGACCCGGCACCGTCGCGGGTGTCAGTGGGTGCTGGCGGGTAGAGGGGGGATTGCAAGGAGCGCGGTCGCCGCTTTCGTGCCTAGGCGTCGCGTGTGCCTCGAGACACGAGGGATGCATGAACGGGCTTTGTCTGGCTTCGATTTATGATTGTTGATAGAGTATGTACGAGTTTATAAACTTTATAAAGGCCGTTCAGGAGGGCAAGATACTATTAAAGCGGTGCTTATTTTTGCGACCACGCTGAAGTTGAAAGAGGGACGTGTGCAGTTTGAACACCAACGTTATCGAGCTGGCGAACGACGGCCACGGTGAGCACCGGACTTCACGCGAGGCGGGCGACGGGGCTGATTGTGGCAGAGAGTGATAAAAGCTTTACCCGGACCGAATCGGTAGCGAGGTGGTCGCGAGAGGGGCAGACGGCGTACGAGGCTGAGAGAGAAGCTCTTCTGTGCGTTTTTTTCTTTTCTTTTTTTAGACCGGGTTCAAGGTGTTCCAATCAGGCAGAACATTATTACACGAGAGGGGACGGGGATGTTTTTTGTTTCCGAGTTTTCGGTTTCATTTTCATTTTTTTTGCTGCTGTGCCGTGCTGTGCTTTCGCCTTCTTCCTACATACGAGAACAGACATAAGAGTATATCGAAAGAAGAAAACAAGTACAGACAGCAGTATCCTACCTGGGGTATGTACGTACGTACGACATCCGCGACGCGAAGCGCATATATATGTGCCATTCGAGCTGGCGTCGGAGCTGTTTGTTCCTGAAGCATGGCGGCGGGACTCTTGGCATTATCAAGTCGCCGGTTTGCAATTACGACCTAAACTCAATCGTGGACCTCTATCACTTCGCATAATTTGATGTACTTTTTTCCTTCCTGAGCGAGCGTAGCGGGCGGCGTAGGCCGCCCGCGGAGCGAAGCGCCTTATATATAGAACTGCATACTTAGATCACAACCCCTGAGCGTGCTCGGTTGGTGCATCCCTGGCCTCTCAGAGCTCCCACTTCCAAACCGCCTCCTTTCATTACTTGCCGGACCTTTCCAGCAGTTCTTTTTTCTCCATTTCTCTTGGCACTCTCGGTATTTCCTTCCTTTTTTCTTCTTTCGTTTCATGTGCGTGCGTGTACTCCGAGTACGGCACCGCGGGAGAGCCCGGCACCGTCGCGGGTGTCTGTGGGTGCTGGCGGGTAGAAGGGGGGTTGCAAGGAGCGCGGTTGCCGCTTTCGTTCCTAGGCGTCGCGTGTGCCTCGAGACACGAGGGACGCATGAACTTGCTATGTCTGGCTTCCGTTTATTATTTTTGATAGAGTATGTCCGAGTTATATAGATCGTTCGGGATGGCAAGAGAATGTTCAAGCGGTGTTTATTTTTGCGACCACGCTGAAGTCGAAAGAAGGAGGTGTGCAGTTTGAACACCAACGTTTTCGAGCTGGCGAACGGAGGCCACGGTGAGGACCGGACTTCACGCGAGGCGGGCGACGGGGCTGATTGTGGCTGAGAGTGATAAAAGCTTTACCCGGACCGAATCGGTGGCGAGGTGGTCGCGAGAGGAGCGGGCGGCGTACGAGGCTGAGAGAGAAGCTCTTCTGTGCGGTTTTTTCTTTTCTTCTTTTCGACCGGGTCTAAGGTGTTCCAATCAGGCAGAACATTATTGCACGAGAGGGGATGGGGATGTTTTTTGTTTCCGAATTTTCGGTTTCATTTTCATTTTTTTTGCTGCTGTGCCGTGCTGTGCTTTCGCTTTCTTCGTACATACGAGTACAGACATAGAGCATATCAAAATAAGAAAATATCTACAGCAGTAGTACCCTACCTGGGGTATGTACGCACGTACGACATCCGCGACGCGAATCGTATGATGTGGCGTCCGAGCTGACGTCGGAGGTGTTTTTCCCTGAAGCATGGCGGCGGCACTCTTGGCATTATCAAGTCGCCGGTTTGCAATAATTATAATTACGATCCTTAAAAAAACTAAACTCAATCGTGGACCTCTGTTCGCTTCGCATAATTTGATGTACTTTTTTCCTTCCTGAGCGAGCGTAGCGGGCGGCGTAGGCCGCCCGCGGAGCGAAGCGTCTTGTAGATACGTATATATTCCAAAGCGGTGTGGGTTTAACCTATAATAATAATAATAATAGCTCTTTAGGACTGCAGTCCCGTTTTGGGGACAAAGTACTTGGGCTTAGAATGGTTTGTCCCCCAAAATGGGGCTGCAATCCTGAAAGTGCGGTTCATTTTTGTACAACTACTGCGCTGCAAGCACGGCGAAAATATCGAGACAAACTTAATCCCACTTAAGTGCGGCTGCCGTACTCATGTGGTAAGTGCGGTACGGGAGCAGCTGCCTCAGTCAAGTGGAACCGGTCTCGCTTTTAGCCGTTACCTGGTACCGGGGGGGGGAGGCGGTCTGCCGAACAGACTGACGCCTGGGTATGGCCATCACCGTCATGATGCGCTTCCTTCTTTGGGACCCAAGTAACTACAGTAGCATGGTGCCACCCGGGCAGCTTTGCGTGTCTGCATGCACCACAGTGTCTGACTTTCGTATTATCTTTCCCCCCCCGCCCCTTTTGGTCCCCTTTTTGGTCCCTTTTTTTCCTTCTCTTTCTTTTCCCGCTTGCCCCACTTTGTGTCTCTCTGTTTCTTCCGTTTTGCTTTTTGCTGTCGGCTTGTATTTTCGCTTTGCTTCGTCGTCTTCCTTTTTGTGTTTTTTGTCGATTGTTACGTACCTGGTATGCAGTAAGCACAGCAGGCAATGCAAATTCAATTATGTCATCCTACTGGATAATATGACAGGCACGACATACAGATTCTATGACAGAGAAAAAGCAAGAATCAGGAAAGAAAACACACTACTAGAGAACACGCAGATTTTCGCAGATTTCAGCGAGAGGGGGTGTTGAATAGAGCCCAAAAAACGATATGCGGTGTCCCAACTCCCCGTACAACAAATCCGACCAACTACAACAAATGGTAACGAGTATTATACGAACACACACATTATTTGTGGAATAAAGCACGCCAAACCGTTCCTTGGCCGTGCAATAACAATTAAGCAGTACACTTGGGAACAGCAGGACGACGCATATCGTTGGTGCTCGTCTATGAGACAGAGTTAGATTTCAACATCTACTACAGTAGTCCAGGTGCTGAAGAGGACGGCCGGGTGTGTCCAGGACGGTCGTTCGAATCGGATCACGCAGCAACGCTCTACTGCTTGGGACAAGCTTTTCCCTACCAGTTTTGGTGTTCCGTCGGCACTAAAAACAAGCCACTGAAGAGAAATCAAACTATTTACTGTGTTAACGCGTTAACATAAAAAAAGGCACGACCAATGTCTCATATCCCCGCCCAGCACGACCACGAGTAGTACCGATAGCCAGAACGCATACGCTAGGTATGAGCCAAACCCCGCCTGCTGGGGTGCCGCCTGTGCCGGCGCCGACTAGTCTCTTTCGTCACTCTCACCAACTCCAACTAACTTCGACATCACGTAAAAAAAGACAATCAAACTGAGAACAGCGCTCGAGTGCATTTCATGGAGGGCAATAACAATTTACTAATATCCTGTGCTGGAAAAACTCAACACACCTTTTTTTAGTAAATTAATTGTGAAATACGTCAGCTATGAGTTCGACTGATTAAATAGTCGATACTCAGCTTTGCAAGCTGCGTAACACGTCTCGTCTATACCCCATTTTTCGGAAATTTACAAGTTGTATGGATAAACCGTTCACGCGTATTCTATATGTATTTCCTTGTGAGGGATATAGGCACACCTTTGGAACACGTTGGCAATCAATTTCCTTTCTCACGACTCACACGTTCGAAACACGTATTGGCAAGTAACTTCCTATATTACTACTCGTATACGTGTGGACACACACGTCAATCCAGCTCCGAGCCACCACGGCTCTCAAAAAACCTGCCAGAATCGACGAGACGTGAGCTTCGACCGTGCAACCACGAGTAGGGGTAGCTGAAACATGGACACGTCGTTTGCGCCAAGCTCCGCCTTCCCCTGTGCCGTGTGGACTGAACGCCACGATTTCGCTAAAATGGGGGTTTAACCTCCTCTACTCCTGGCACGTATGCTACGACACGAGTTTTGAGCGACAGCAACAGCAGGCTGCGATGGTCGTACATCGTTCAGCAATATTATTATAATACGCCGACTTAGCCCCACCGGACCCTGAGGATAGTAGTAGTAGTAGTAGTAGTAGTAGTAGTAGTAGTAGTAGTAGTAGTAGTAGCAGTAGTAGTAGTAGTAGTAGTAGTAGTAGTAGTAGTAGTAGTAGTAGTAGTAGTAGTAGTAGTAGTAGTAGTAGTAGTAGTAGTAGTAGTAGTAGTAGTAGTAGTAGTAGTAGTAGTAGTAGTAGTAGTAGTAGTAGTAGTAGCAGTAGTAGTAGTAGTAGTAGTAGTAGTAGTAGTAGTAGTAGTAGTAGTAGTAGTCGTAGTAGTAGTAGTAGTAGTAGTAGTAGTAGTAGTAGTAGTAGTAGTAGTAGTAGTAGTAGTAGTAGTAGTAGTAGTAGTAGTAGTAGTAGTAGTAGTAGTAGTAGTAGTAGTAGTAGTAGTAGTAGTAGTAGTAGTAGTAGTAGTAGTAGTAGTAGTAGTAGTAGTAGTAGTAGTAGTAGTAGTAGTAGTAGTAGTAGTAGTGTAGTAGTAGTAGTAGTAGTAGTAGTAGTAGTAGTAGTGGTAGTAGTTGTATTTGTAATCGGTCCCTCGGTGCATATTAAAATGTATTTTTTCTTCACACACTGGCATCTTCGGCACCCGAATAATTCTGAATGGACCGGGCCCGTTGAGGGATAGATTTGCCTCAAGTACCTTGGCGTCAGTGCCAGCAGCATTGACAGATACACACATGACAAAATTGACACCCAGCTGCACGTTTTCGTTTGCTTCGAGCTACGAGTTTTTGGTGACACCAGGCTATTCATAAAGAAAGGAAGAATAATTGATTGGGGGGTGTGGGTGGTTTTCGATTAATTGAGTCAGAGTGTTCATCCAATAACTGTTAGAGCTGCCTCCTCTTGTGTGCCGCTATCGGCTCGGTCTCACCTCGATAGCCAGCTGTTGTTGTTCGTTGAGAGAGTCCTTCTGGGGATTTCCTCCGTTCCTCGCTCCCGAATCCTCTATGGCCACGGGGTGGCCAGACGCCACGCGAGTTGAGTGTTGGTATTGCTAAGCAAGTGCGACGTGTGATTAACAGACAGGCACGTGATAGGCGATAATCATGCACGGTGTGTGAACAGGATATGGTTTGACTTGTTTCTTTCGTTCTTTGGTGGGATTGACTAACCCCAGGTAGGGCCACAGAGCACCCGTATCGACCATTACAGCCGATACGGGGTTTCCATGACTCAGACAATGGCCTCCCCCGCCGGGGACACTCCATTGTATACCTACAGCGATATGACAGCGAGCCATCCTACGGCTTTATCGCTGCCTTACACGATGCACCCTCCGTGCGTCACTGGTCAGGTCAGTCGACGTACATCACAGAATACCCTGTCGCCCACCTGGGCGACTCCTGGAGCCCGTAGCGCTGCAACACCCCCCCTGCCCGACGCATAACTATCGTCGGTGCACAGCAGGTATCCCGGCCACTACCTGGTAACAGCGTGGGCAACTCCTCCTCCATATCCCCGACGAACCGGCTGCCGCGTCCTTCCTTGCCCGTTCGACGATTAGCGAGCTTTGGCCACGTACGGACATCCCCAATGCTCGTGACGCGGCTCCTACGCCTTCCGCTGCTCGGCGGAAGTGATTCGCTACGCCCCGGTCCAATGCTCGTGCGCCCGATTCGCGTGGATGCCTTCCCTTCCGCGTTTGCTGGCCGCCTCCTTGATCAAGACCCTGTTACCCCCCAGCGTCTGCTCACCCGGGGAACTCCTCTGAGTTGCCGCGTCGTCCCGCGCTCTTCTGGAGCTCTATTCCCCCTGCTGTTTCTTGAGTATCCCTCTCAGCCTCCAGAACATCTGCTGCCTCTCCGCCACGAAATTGGACGAATTCGCGCCCCATGTGGTTCGGTCGCTCATGGAAGATCTTGAATTCACGCCTCATGTGCTCCGGCCGCTCATGGAAGATCTTGAGTTTGGCTGCCAATACCCCAACACCAGCAGTGCAATCGAGGATTTCGTCGAAACTCATTTTTGCAAGCTCTGTGTGAAACTTCGCTCAGGAACGTTTGGTGCACCCCTACTGTGGTCGTTTGAAGATACTGACGTTTGACTCCAAGAAAGTAAGTCGTTGAAGGTTTATACGTTCACGCCACCCCCTCAAGTACTGGCGTGACTCCGAGTAAGTCAGTCGTTTGAAGACCCTGACATTCACGCCACGTTTGAAGGTACTGACGTGACTCCGAGTAAGTAAGTCGTTTGAAGGCACTGATGTTCACGCCACGTTTGAAGGTACTGACATGACTCCGAGTAAGTAAGTCGTTTGAAGGCACTGACGTTCACGCCACCTTTACTGACGTGCCTTCGAGTAAATAAGTCGTTTGAAGGCACTGACGTTCACGCCACGTTTGAAGGAACTGACGTGCCTCCGAGTAAGTAAGTCTTTTGAAGGTACTGACGTGCACGCCACGTTTGAAGGTACTGACGTTTGACTCCGAGTAAGTAAGTCGTTTGACGGCACTGACGTTTACGCCACCTTCACGCCACCCCCCCAAGTACTGACGTGACTCCGCGTAAGTAAGGCGTTTGAAGGCACTGCCGTTCACGCCACGTTTGAAGGTACTGACATGACTCCGAGTAATTAAGTCGTTTGAAGGCACTGACGTGCCTCCGAGTAAGTAAGTCGTTTGAAGGCACTGATGTTTACGCCACGTTTGAAGGTACTGACATGACTCCGAGTAAGTAAGTCGTTTGAGGGCACTGTCGTTCACGCCACCTTCACTGACGTGCCTCCGAGTAATATCGCTGCCTTACACGATGTACCGTCCGTGCGTCACTGGTCAGGTCAGTCGACGTACATCACAGAATACCCTGTTGCAGCGCTACGGGCTCCAGGAGTCGCCCAGGTGGGCGACAGGGTATTCTGTGATGTACGTCGACTGACCTTATATACATATATATATGACCAGTGACGCACGGAGGGTGCATCGTGTAAGGCAGCGATAAAGCCGTAGGATGGCTCGCTGTCATATCGATGTAGGTATACAATGGAGTGTCCCCGGCGGGGGAGGCCATTGTCTGAGTCATGGAAACCCCGCATCGGCTGTAATGATCGATACGGGTGCTCTGTGGCCCTACCTGGGGTTAGTCAATCCCCACAAGGACTCTCTCAACGAACGACAACAGCTGGCTATCGAGGTGAGACCGAGCCGATAGCGGCACACAAGACGCGGTCAGCTGTAACACCTTCAAACGTGGCGTGAACGGCAGTGCCTTCAAACGGCTTACTTACGCGGAGTCACGTCAGTACTTGGGGGGGTGGCGTGAAGGTGGCGTGAACAGGATATGGTTTGACTTGTTTCTTTCGTTCTTTGGTGGGATTGACTAACCCTAGGTAGGGCCACAGAGCACCCGTATCGACCATTACAGCCGATACGGGGTTTCCATGACTCAGACAATGGCCTCCCCCGCCGGGGACACTTCATTGTATACCTACATCGATATGACAGCGAGCCATCCTACGACTTTATCGCTGCCTTACACGATGCACCCTCCGTGCGTCACTGGTCAGGTCAGTCAACGTACATCACAGAATACCCTGTCGCTAACCTGGGCGACTCCTGGAGCCCGTAGCGCTGCAACATAACTGCACATCGTCGGAACGCTAACGAACTACAGTAACACATATCTCGGAATGTTTTGCTTTTTGTCGGCTAGATCGGTGTTTGCCTTGCAAGAATAGACGTGTCGGAGGGTGTAGCGAAGCGCCTCATCTTTTCGATCTATTTTCCGAGTAATAATCCTACTGGATCTGTTGCAGTCCCCTCCGCATATACCGCCATTCAAGGTGGGCTAGTGTTATGGGATTATCTCTTCCCTGCTGTGGCGTAGTACTTGAAGCATAAGTGTGCCCTCATTATACTTTGCAGGCGGTGTGACCGGCCTACATCATGAGGAATTACTCGTCCCTCTTCGGTCAGAAATATCCGGGCGAGGCAAGCAACTACATTCAAGAATTTACAACATCCAAGCTACTCACCACTCACCATTACTCGTGGATGACCAAAGCAAAGCCAGAGGTACCCAGCATGTCGACAGTTGGTAGTGAGTCCATCGGTAGATCCATACTACCATCACATATAGTCAGCGAAGTTTCATGCCAACCGTTTCCGCAGTTGACGCGTTTTTTATTGGTGCGGTTCGACATCGTAGTGTACATACTGTGGAATACTACTACTATCAAGAGCATCTTGTTATTGATACTTGTACGGCTACGCGCATGTGCTGACTGTCCTTCCCGCTAATTGTGCTGCTGCTTTGCTGCTTTCGAGGCCGTTTCTGACGTTGCTCTTCCCGAACTACCCTCAATGGCCCGCCAATCTCCACACGCGAGACATACATGCATACACCGACAATATGGGACCATATATCGTCATGTTCCACTACAGGTGTATGCCTATTAATAGTTACAACACCGGGCACCAGGTGAGAAAGCTGAAGTAAAAGCTGTTCACATACACACACCTATTTATTATCGCTATGCAGGCTCTTCTAGCAAAACTAGATAAAGCGCGTCTAGCACAACAGGGTGCCGCGATACAGGTTAAGCCATAAAACACGACCATACAGGCGTTTTAAAATCGCTACTCGTATATAACTACTTGCAGAAAAATGATAGTTCTGGGACAACAACGAACATGCAGGGGTATTTTAACCGCTAACTACCTGGGAAAGCGCGGGGGGGGGTACTCATATTATGCATAGCCGTAGTCATATGACCATAGACCCTCGCATCCCTACAATACCGGGACGGAGAACGTCGGGTTTTCACCTACCAGCCAGCCATTGCTTGCACCAAGCGCGAAGCACCGTGAGCTGTTGGGTGAGTCGCATGAACGGTGAGCTGCATGGGATAATAGCAAGCAAGGGTTTACACCAACGAGGGCAACCTTGAAGAAGATGATGAGCACTTCCCCGCATGGCTCCGACTGTCAATCTACAAACAAATCCCACATAAACTAAATAAAGGCTGGAAATAAACGGCACGAATCACCATGATAAGGTAAATGTAATGACTAAGGGGCATCCTCAACAGATAATAAACAGAGATCAACCGCATTGAACAACTGTGTGACTGTAACTACCAATAACTTAGGGAACGACAACGACGCCAAAAAACGAGACACGCATTTTCCCCGAAGAACACGACCCGCCCCCCGCCCCCCGACCCGGTAATTATGTTCCTCTTCGCCGATACAATCCCAACAGCATCCCCATCAGACCCTTCGCAAAATCGGCAATGCCGCCCGTCGCTCGACGATAATGTACGAATCATTTTTTACTCCCTCTTAGGCAAGGAATATTACATGAACATTATCTACTACCGCCTACCCACCCCGTGTGCTACACCCCTCCATCTATATATGCTAGCACCCAACTCGCTAACTCTCCCGAACCCTTTATAACTCGACACTCTCGCGACCAACTATGTACGGTACTGGTCCGGAGAGTTTGGCTACTCGCCTACCCCTCTCCCTTCATACTCCCCAACCCTACACTAAGGTGTTGCTGCAACAACACCTGCTTCGGATGGAAGCAGGCCCCCATGACATCATGGAACGGTCGGGAATAATTAACTCGGCCGAAAACTCGTTTTGATGTTTCAAGCACCATATCCCTCTCTTCCCAAGGGGCTCTCGACCCATCTTTGGCCTGTCCGGCAAGAAACCTATGGTAACGTACAGTAGTTTCGACTACCCGTATTCTTCCCTGCTGACGACCTACCTCCTCAATTACAAAAGCCGCCCGTGTCTTTGCATTTTTTCACAACAAAACGAAAAAAACAACAGTAGGAACTGCGACATTTGACGAGCCGGCCAAGCAAGGCTCACAGCGAAAGCGATATACTTTGGCCCTTTGACATATATATTTCACAGTAAGGGATACACATTAATACACAGTACGAGCTGTCTAGAATAATAAAGTGCTCTTGTCAACCCGATTAACCAGCGATTGGCTTCAGCGGGCACAGCGGGTTGGGCTGACTGCTACGCCAGCCCCCCCCCCCCCTACCCTTCAACAAATACGGGGAACGCTCGACGATATGCGTGGCAGTCTCCCCCTAAATCCCCCCAACAGCTCCTGTACCACAAGCGAACCATAAGCAGCCGGTGAACAACCTCCGTACAGGCCGCAAGCGAACCGTAAGCAATCTTACCGTAGACCCCGTACCGTAAATCGTACGCAACCGGAATCTTCCCTGTAGTGCTATCGTTACATTTGCAAGGCCGACTGCGATGTGCGCCCCGCCCCGACAAGCCCGCCCATCTTGGCGTTGATCTTCTCCACGCGATCCGAAACGCGCACAAAGCTAACGGGGTCTTCTTCCAGGTCTCCGTCGTCCTCAAAGTCGAAGTCGAACTGCTGCCTGAGCTCGGTCGATGTCAGCGGAGTGTTTGCCTTGAACGACGTATTATCCCCGCCCCACCTCTGGGCGCTCAAAGCACGCACTGTGGATGGCGGTGCCTTCGGTGGCACATCCAAACCACGCGCGTTATCCAAGCTCGAGCGACGAGCCGCATCGCCGCCAACACCCCCACCTTCCACCCCTCCAGAGAGCCCATGCCGACTGTCCGAAGCCCGACTGTCGAACGAGCTCGTCCCCGAACCTCCGGCTCTGACGAACGCCCTGAACTCCACAATACTGCTGCCCCCTTCGGCGTTCGAAAACATCCGCTCACCGGCGTGGGTATCGTCCCCAAACACAGCCTCGACAAGCGCTGCTTCCGCTTCGCGTTCAGCTACCTCTGTCCTATCCGCAGCAGAGGCTACTAGGTCATGCGGGACGCCGGCGGCAAGATCACTCTCGATAGTGGCCCCGGAATCGCCGCGGGTGGTACACTTTATCCACCAAGACGGCATGGCAGAGCTCGCGGGGAGGTCAAGCGGCCATCCCCCTCTTGCCGACCGGGTAGGTACCCAGTTGCTCCCCAGGTTGCTGCTGTTGCCCGTGACAGTGCGCGGTTCTCTGTCCGGAGTGCTGGATGCCATAAGTTCGAAGTCGTGGGAGCTCGCGTAGGAGCGGAGAGAGTGCAGAACCGGTGGTCCAACGGTCGAGCTGGCCCAGCTGCCGACGCTGCCGCTTCCCTGGCTCATGAAGCTGCCGCTCACGCAACTAGAGTTGCTTTTGGCAAACATTGCTCTCGCAGCGCTAAGACTTGCGGGCATCCTCGGGACTCCACTGTCACCGCCGCCTATGCCCGCGCGACCACCACCCTTCTTCGCCCCCCCGGCGTAGCTCATGTACACCTTTGAGCCGGCATTCCTTCGCCGTGCTGCGGCCGCGCTCCTTCTCTCCATCCGCCGACTCCGGTCCCCAGCATTACTGCTTTCAAAGCTCGTGCTTGCGAAACTCGAAGATGACCTGTCTCTCCTACTCCTGTTATCAAAGCGTCTTTTGTGCCCCTCGATAACCGGCGCCCCAGGCGCGAGTATCGGGGTGCGCGGCGGCACCCCCGCGGCCCCTGCCGCGGGGACATGCTCCCCTGAACCGCGGCGGTCAACCTCGAGGCCACGCAAAATACCGTCCATGCTGCTGCTGCGGTTTCGTGTATGGCCGTCCGCAGCGGTCGGGGTCGCTGGGTCGGCGGTGAGCTCTGAGAGGGAGGTGAAGCTGACCGGGATCTTAGGGAGGTCCGAGTAGAACTCCTTCCCCGAAGGAGTACAATGGGCGTCGATGGGAGCCCTGGTTATAGTCCCATCACTGTTGATCCCGCTGTGGAAACCCCCGCCCACCGCTCTGCTCCCCGGCGAGTCGCTTCCTAACGGCCGGGGAGAACGGGAAAGCATAAACCTATCGAACGTCCGAGTGCGCTTGTTGCGCGGCCCGACGCCGTCCCCGTCCGCCGCCGATGGAACCGCCTCCGGGGCCCACCCACTCTCGCTACCGGCGCCCTCGTCCTCGCTCGAGCTATCATTGCCCAGAGCCGCGTTGGGACCGCCGTTGTACAGCGGGTTCTGCATGTAGGAGGGTTGGTCTTGCTTCTGGAGGTCTTTCACCGCCCGGGAACGCTTGCCCCTTGTCGAAGGCGAGCCCTCGTCGCTCTTGATGGAGGCCAGCTGCTTGAAGGAAAGCGGCAGCGCCTTCTGGCGGTCGGGATCCGCCTCCGCCATGCCGCGCAGGTCGTCGCCACAGCGGTTCCTGGGTCGACCGAGAAGATTCGCCTTGTCAACGGAACCCGGAGAACCCTTGGACGAGACACCGGCCTCTTTCGGATGACTCCCACCATCGTCACCCTCATCGGCGACATGACCGTCCGCGACCGCCGGGAATGCTAGGGGCGAGGAAGAAGGCGGTTCTGCCCGGGGCGTGATGGCGGCGGCGGTAACTGCGTGCTGCTCGGCGCACGACAGGCGCCACCCGCCGCACACACCCACGATCATGAGCGGCAACAACACGAGGTAGATGCCTGCGAGTGCTCGGACGGACGGCGCTTGGTTGTCTGCGGACCAGGCCTGTTGAACACGATGATGGCAGCCGGAGGGGGAGCGGGGGGGATAGTGAATATGTGTTGTATTGCGGTGCCAGCCCATGCTGCGCAGACAAGTCCGAATTCGGGGTTGATATACAACCGCCTCCTGGATGTCCCAGCCCCTTCCATTTTGAAACTGGTGAAAAAACAAACCCCAGGATGAGCAGGCTCGGTAATAGCAAAATCAAAACAATTTCGCGAAGGCCTGGCCGAAAAAAGTGGCGTTGTTAAGTGATACGATCGTCCGCCCATCCGGAGGAAACGGTGAAGACGACTATCCTCAAAACTTTCCAATTCGACGCCGAACTGGCACCGATCTATCCCCGCTCCCCGATCTCTGCCCATTAAACACACTGCGTAATCGGACGGCAAGCTCTGGAACGCCGGAACCCCGGCTACGCGATGAAATGGCAATTTGTTTCCTGCTCGTACCCGTACCCGATCATTTTCACACGTCATTCAACCATGCGCGTTTGGGGCTACACGCAGTGCAAATTCGCTTGCGCACCTGCTCGAACAGCCCGATGAGGTCCACCACAAATATCATCACCCCTCCCTGGTGAGGCAACAAGGCAAGGTAGCAGGAAAAATCAAGTGTGCGCCAAGCCCAAGCAAGGTACATCGAACAGACGAGACGGAGGCGGGGATTTGGGAGTGAGTTTCCCGCAGCAATGATACGTATCTCCATGTTCTAAGGATAGCACCATACCTTCCCGCTAAAGGTGGGGCTCGGAGCATTGCCACATCACATCATTTTACTGTCGGCGGCATAATTTTGAGGCATTTAAGAAACATTCTAGCGGTGGAAAACGATAGGCTGTCCTGGTGCTTGTTGTCAAAGTCGCCAAGCTCCGGGCTGAATGGACGCAACTCGCGAATGCGACTCAAGCATGTCAACCTATGACTCGAGAACAGCCAAAAGGGTGCCGACGAATGGAAAGCTTTCAGGCAACAACATCTAGCCGCCGTGGGACAGTGAAACGCACGTGAAAACCTTAACCATCCTCTAGACACCCTATGGAATCGTAAGGCGGACAAGTTCCGAAAAATATGCAACAGCGGTGAGCATCAACTACTGCTGAAATGAAATATATCGGTGGACAGTCGAGGTTACTGTAGCTTCACAGACAGACCGATAAAAGCAAAATCAGTGAAAAACCACGCCCTGACCAGCCTCTTGATGAGTAGAGGTAGTTATCGTTCGTAGGGAGAAGGGGGGGGGGTGTTTCGATCAACGGAGCAGTTGTAACACACTGAACGCGCCATAATCAAGCGCTCTATCACTGCAATAATAGCCTGCACCGTCGCTGCACCACATGAGTGTATGACGAAACGCGAGAAGCCTACGGTGAGTCGGCTACCATGCGGGGTTCGGTTCGTGAGGAAGACCCTTTCCGGAGTAAGGACGGGACCACCAACAAGGTCTCTTTGGGATCAATACAATCATTCTAGTATAGGCAATTCATTGACGGGTGTCCTTGATGGCTGTCCATCTTGACGGCTGCCTAACCCTCCTGTTCGTAGGACTCGACTACGGTGAGAAAAACAAGTGACGGTTACGGTCAGAGCGTAAATGGTTGATTGGGCGATTGATTAGACATGTCGACGCCGGGCTCGGAGTTGGTTGAATACAAGGAGCCGTACGGCAAGGGCGCAAGAAGACCTTGCCCGCACTAATGCTGGCCGCCCAAGCTTCTCCTAGACGGATGATAACACCAGATATATCAACCATTGTTTCGGTCGCTATCAATAGCAAATGGGTCTCGAAAATGGTATTATACTACTTGTAGAGTTGACGGTGACTTGACGGCTGTCCGTCAAGGGTGACGCCAACCTACATAGTTCAACGCAACAGACCCAACATTCCGTGAAATCCCAAGCAACGATACGTGCAGGAGCAAGAGAACCGTCGCGATCTGAAAGTAACAAAACACGAAAACACTGACCCAGCCCAAAGAGAATATATTATATATATTATACATATATATATTAGATATATTATATTATATATATATATATATTTCCTTACCATGCGATAGATCCACCGAATCCAAGGGTCACGATGAGGTCGCGCTATTTCTCCCACTGCCAGGGACACCCCCGCCAATGCACTCCCCACCACAGCACGCATGTACATCTCATCGACACTGCCCGCAGGGACCAGCACAAGCAGCCCAGTCAGCAGCAAACGCCGTCCAAGCTCCCACGCGCCGAACCAGTGGCGGCCGGAGCGATAGGGAGACCAGATGGGTATCGTGCTGCGCCACTGCTTCCCCTGACTGCGTACATTGTTCACCCTCGGCACCTGCCGCAATATATTACCAGGCACAAGCAAAGAGACAAGGAGGGCGGCGGTACAGTGGCGGTACAGCGGGGGGGGTGATACTTATTCGGACAGCTCCACAGGCGTGTCGTTGACCTCGTGTCCCCACAGAAAGGGATGCAAATCCCAGGGGGGCTTGATGGATCAAGCAGTGTTCCAACTTTCACGGGTCGGGTCAGGAAAAATTCAGGATCTCCCGGGTCAGGTCGGGTCGAGTCGAGTCACCTTGACCCGACCCGACCCGACCCGACCCGACCCAATCCGACCCGCGAGGTCACCGCCCCCCCCCCGTGAACAATCCTGACTACCAATTCTATTTCCGGCGATTCATACTTGCATGGTGCCGGACAAGAATGGGAGTTGCACAGAAACGAAGATTTTCGGTTATGGTATTTCATACCAGGTATGTATGGTCTACTGTACTTGCTTGGCGCAGGAGAAGCGGTGGGGGGGGTGTACTCGATAGGAGAGATGCACTCGATCTCATGCATGGCCGTAGTCGTATGATCATAGACCCTCGCGTCCCTACAATGCCGCTACAATGCCGGGACGGAGCATGTCGGCTTTTCACCGACCAGGCAGACATTGCTTGCACCAAGCGCGAAGCGCCGTGAGGTGTCCGGCGAGTCGCATGAAGGGTGAGCTGCATCCTACTACGAACCGTTCGTGAGGCGGACTTGCATATGGATGACAGCTTCAATGAGTTAATTTAATTTCCGGTGTAGGCATTGCCAGAGACAGCAGTGGGAGTACTATGTAACTGCCACTTGGGGGCCTTACCTTGAACACTACGTGATACGATCAATTCCTATGTGCGGAGTAAAGGTTTTTTACCTCCCACAAATGATCTAACTCGACAACGAGCTGTGGGCGACCGCCAAAAAAAAAAAACGGTACCCTGGTTGTCTAGCTCACGTAGTGAGCGGCATGTTTTACAGTGTCGTTGCCAACCGACGCCAACCCAACCTATATTAAATAAGGGGAGGGGGGGCAAAAACAGCAAAAACAAAGCTGGTCACACGCGCATGGCCGATTGTGTGTCTTTTTTTTAACGCTGTCATAGGTTGACACTGGTGACTGGTGTAATGGTATAATTTTATAATTGTATAACGGTATAATGGTGAAATTAGACAGTCGCAACGAGAGGGGCTGGCGGGGGCAGCTCCCATTCCTGACGCTTGGGAGATGACGGACGGGTCAGCCAATGCGAGCCGCTGGGCTGCTGGCTGCTGGGATGAGGGACGGTTAGCTAACTCTCCGAGCTACCAGTACAATCAGCACGATGGCACTACTCATTCCGCTGCAGACTCATGCTAGACGGACATTAAGGTCGCACATATCGGTTGATTTGGTGGCGCTAGGTGGGCCCCGAAAAGGCTCCTGTAACCCTCCCAAAACTGCAAAAATGTACCGGTACGTGCCAGGCACAACGTATCACACAAATATCAAGTAATTTGTTCCCAAAATCGTGGGCATGATTGTTTAGGGCTGAAGCCACCCTTGTGTACTACGTAAAACAGAGTGAAATTGACACACGTGACACATTATTCGATGATATATGTTGAAGTGTGGCGAGCTTAAAGAACATGAAGTTTTATTTTTATTTGTCCACCCGCCCGGAGGACTGAGAATAGAAACGGAAACGAAATACGCCAAGAATTGCTCTCACCGTCCAAGGGTCGGCCCTAGACGTCATAGCCTTCCTCACGGCCACCACACAGCGTCCCGACCTCTTCCACGCCCGTCTCGAGCAACCATTCCGGCTGCTCTTGGTAGCCACCGTGGTGTTCGTCACGATCGTGGTGACGCTCGCCGACTTCGTACGGCCGCCCTCCTCCGCGCCCGCTCGCAAGCGGGAACGACCGGTCCAGCCGACAGCGTCGGAGTCGTCCCTCCAGGCCTCTTCCTTTTTGCCGCTCGTCTCTTCCTCTTCCTCCTCCTCTTCCTCTTCCTCTTCCTCGCCAGATGCTTCACCTCCTTCCTCGCCAGAGACCGTGGCGGATGACGTCACGCCCGCGGAAGCTTCAGCCTCTGACGAATTTCTCAACGGAAAACCCAAAGATCTGCCCGTTGAGGACGTCTGGCCCTCGTCCGATTGATGTATCCTGGAGCTTTTACCTTCGCCTCTAAATTTCTTGGCTCCGAGTACAACGGCTAGCAGCGCTAGAGGTAAGCCCACGCCGTACAGGACTAGGAACACCGCTGCGATTATCTGTGGTGTGGTGATAGGGCAGAGGGTGTTAGGTGATCGGGGGCGACTTTAGGTATGCTGGTTTGATGACTGCGATCTCTGGATCAGTCAGACAACCCGCTCGGTCGTTCACATGAGAAGTTTACGGTCTGGGGGGGCGGTGTCGCTGCTTCTTCCGGGGCTTTAATCGGCGGAAAGTATCGATGCCATGGAAAGGCTCAGTATTTTCAAGCTATATACCACGACATGAAGCATGTAACATGTAGAGCGTATGGCCATACGCGGAAAAGTAATATTAATACTCTTATAAAAGTAACCTTTTCGCATCGCGTTCCGGCAGGAGGAAATATTAACAGCCGTATTGGCGTCAATCGTCGTGTTGTCCTGCACACGTAGATAAAGGTAATTATCCGGCAGGAGGAAATATTAACAGCCGTATTGGCGTCAATCGTCGTGTTGTCCTGCACACGTAGATAAAGGTAATTATTAACAGCCGTATTGTCGTAAATAGTCGTGTTGTCCGGCAGGCGTAGATAAAGGGAGACGCATTGCCCTGCTGGTGGAAATGCCAAGACCTAGCCGTGTCGAATGCGCGCCCTTCTATCCCACAAGCCAAACGTGGCAGCATAAACTTTTGACATGGATCACTCCTACTCGTACGAACCCACAGAAACAGAAAGAACGCCAAAAATGCGATGACTATTATTATGGTTAGTAGTAGTAGTAGTAGTAGTAGTAGTAGTAGTAGTAGTAGTAGTAGTATGCTTGTCATCTGACCATGTGCAGTTGTATAGGTATGGCAAAGTGTGGCAATCGCAAAAACA
>JARUPZ010001056.1:5000-25064 GCA_031213475.1 Nereocystis luetkeana | reverse complement strand
CGCGGGACGGTCACGCCTTCATGTCACGTATGTACATCAGCTCAGTGTAGGACAGTGGTTTCTCCGACTCCCGTATGCAAGTAAACGCCCCCCCTGGACGCTATATTTGTCAAGGTGAAAAAAAATATACCCTGGGCGTTCACTGCGCTAGTAGTCAGGCGTTTTCTGAAAAAAAACACTTCGAGCCTTATGGCCCCCCCCCGGGACGATACGAAAAAGCTATTTGGAAAACATCACACACCCACACCTCTCACACGCGGGGCGGCAAAAAAAAGTCGAAGAAAAAATCCCACACCTCTCGCATGCACACAGCAACAGCGACGCAGAATAGAGGCAGGCCAGGTGTTGATCATGGCGACGGTGTCGATGCCGGCGATGAGTCATCGAGCTGTAGCGGTGTGTGTTTGCGGCGCTAGTTTTTAGATTTGGCACACGGGAGACAATGTTGTAGTGGCTGGGGTTGGCAGGATCGCAGATGTGGTTCCAGTGCAAAACCCGATGTGGGCATTTTATCCCGGAGCAGCAGCAGTACTACCGTGAGCTTGGGCATTAAATTATATCGGGAGCGCTAATGTGTTTGAATACTGACTGGAAAGTTGCTTCATCATCCGTAAACCGGAAATCTAGGCTGTGTCCTAACTGGTCGTCAGGACGCGAGAGCCTCGTTATCGCGTACACACCAGCAGGACTAGCTAGCTGTTACTAACGCCACAGACAAGACTTAAGTATGCATTATAGCCAGACGTCTAAAACACCTTTGGTTCGGGTCTGATTTTGTCTGTTTTGCTGCTGTTGCCCAACACCATGTTGTACCTACCCATATTATATCCCAGGCATTCAATTTCCTGTGTATAACACGCTTTTATTGTGTTTGCTTCGAAACCAGCTCCCTATCTCCCACACTCCAATGACTTACCAGAAACAAACTGATTGCATTCGAAATCAATGCTTCTGGTTGACGGGGGGCGGGGGGAGGATGTTTCCTCGACTGAATGAACACCGAACATACAATTTTGCGCTCTCACTACCTGTATTCGCAATTATATTCGCTGGACACCCCCTCTCTTGAGTGTAGAAAGGCCACACACACCATTGTTTAATTCACCGTCCGACAACGCGTGTACACCGCGTGATTGCCACCATAAAAAAAAAAACAGGATGGAACAACAGAACGCCAAGACCACGGCAAGTTCATAATCGTGAAACGATGTATATATAGCCAACAACCACCAAAACGTACGGAATGTAGGCTTACCTCCCGTTCTTGGCCTTCTCCTGACGCTACCCCCTCCAGCCGCAAGGACCAAGCCCCCCCCCCCAACAAAAAGAAAAACACGTCCGTATTATAATTGTATACACTCTTAGAGGTCCACAGCTGTCAGGCTCTTGCACCCCTCAACAAGTACAGAAGGGAGTTGTTTGATCACAGGTCCTGGAGCTGTCGGACGCGTGCACGTGATACACGCGTGGTCTACACCATGATCGTTGAGGAAGAGCAAACAAAATACTAGTTACAATAAGCCGAACACAACACACACCAGGTTGGATCAATACCGTTCTGTCAGTGACCCCACCACATAAACCACACACAGGAGGAGGTAAGCCGCACCAAGATTGTCACCGGCTGCACCACTTACATATAGACAGGCAGTATCACTATCATCAAAGCCTGGGCCGTATCATTAACATCAGCGACTGCTCCCGGAGAAGCAGCTCCATCCCTCCATCCACGAGGCATACTAAATACCCCGGTACATAATACGAAACCCCACAACATATGAAACCCCCAATATCCGCAGACCCGTATCAAGCTACCGCATACCACAAACAGGAGTCACTCGTAGTCTTTACCCTTGATGGATAGGTTTCCTTTTTTTGTTTCCCTTGGTCCTCTTCTCTCGGGAACTTTGATGATGTTTTTGGGGTGATCACCGTTCAAGCTCGTCGTGCGAAACATTGGTTTCGGATGGGAACACACAATGCTAAGAAGGGCAACACAATGTCATGCTTCCGCGAGGTCATGTAAACAGGATAAATATTTACTTCGAAGTATACAAACATTTATCTTTTTATTTATATATATTTATAAAACTGAAGCCGAAGAACTCGAACTCGAACTCAAACTAACCGTGTGTACCGGGTTATATAGCCGATGGGACTACTCATCGGGTTACGCGTACATTTTTTATCAAAGTCGGGTTTTTTTGGGTGAGGAAGAAGGAGGCTCGTTTACGTGAGGAACACGACGGGGGGAAAAGGCTTACCCCGTCATATACCGAGGTGTATAGCCCCAAAGTCGGCTTCTCGGTGAGGCAGTACAGCAGAATAGCCTCACGAATAATCGAAAATAGTTCGAGAACGAACGAAACATAAGGCCAACTTTTAATAGGGACGCTGAGAAATCCGCGTTTGAAAGCTGCTCTCTGTAGCGGTCGCTGCACTCTATCGTACCCTACAATAGCGTCACGATAACACTCCCAGGGTCAGTCAGACTGGGCGTTTCATTGTTTGCGCGCCCGTACCTTTTGGTCCCTTAACCCCGTTAGAACTGCAGTCCCGTTTTGGGGGCAAACCACTCAAATTCTGAGTAGTTTTTCCCCGAAACGGAACTGCAGTAAGTACTAGAAGGGGGACTGAGAAAAAACAGACGCATCCCCTATCCCCTCTATCGGGGGCTCGTGAGCTCTCTACGTGGTGGCACAGCCGTGTCCCGGAAGGCTCGGTCGTGTCGTACCCACTGACTCGAGGTAGCGGGGTGGTCTCCGTCGGCGAGGTACAGTAGTGGCGCACACCGAGCGAGCGGGTGCTGGTCATATACCACTACCCATCAGCCTACTGCATAGTCACGCTATTCAGGGTAGGTGAATAGCGGGTAGCGCTACAGTGTATTGTAACTTTGATATCCGGGGCATTCTCCTCGCCATGTAGCACAGAGGAGCCTTGGAGCACACCACCACACATACAAACGATTCCATGATATACCCAGCGCGTTCGTCCGATTACACCAGATAGGATAAACCACTGCATGTAGGACACGCGATAATCGAACTCACACGATACGCCGTTGACTATTAATAAGTAGGCGTATGCACAGTAAATATGACGAATAAAGTACATGTGTTCGAACTCGTTGAATCTCGCCAAGTTCGTAACATTAAATAACAGGGCATTTCCTCAACACTTATTACGAGGGCCTAGGAGTACACTACCATCGCCATTTATGCAGACGCCCCCAGGGCACACCGGATCTGGTGCGTTGTTGGCGGTTATCATGAAAGTAGGTGGAAGCTTCCAGAAAGCTTCCACGACTTTCGGGGAAGCTTCCGCCACTCCCATGGAAACTTGCATCAGCTTCTATGGAAGTGGTCAAAGCTTCCGTGGAAGTGGTCAAAGCTTCCGGAAGCTTGGAAGCTTCCACCTACTTCCATTATAAAAACCAACATTGAAGGAGACCGGGCACCCCGGAACGACCAATTTTTTCTTGTTGGGCATTGGTTTCGTGTATCCCATGGGAAGCGTAGCCCACGAACAGTCCATAGACTTCCCGCGGACAGACCGTGGGCAGCCCAGCGACACCCCGCGGACGGCAACCCACGAACAGTCCGATGACAGCCCGCGGACAGTTATTGGCCGGCCAACGGTCAGTCAACGGACAATCCACCGACGGCCTACGGACAGCCCACGGGCGGCCCAAACTTAGGCCACCGAATTCCCAAGGACAGCCCACGGAAGGTCCACGGACGAACCCCGGACAGCCCCCGATCCACCCACGGACAGCCCATGAGCAACCTTTTGGGAAACCTGGAAGGAGAAGCCTATCGACAGCCCAGAGACAGGCCAATGACAGCCCGTGAACAGTGCGTGGAAGTATCTCGACAGCCCAACGATAGGCCGCGAACAGCCAACAGACAGCCCATAGACAGCTCAGGGACGGCCCCCGGACATTCCGCGAACAGTCCGGGACTGGCCACGAGCAGACCACGGACAGCTATGGATAGCACGCGGACAGCCAACGGACAGCCCAGGGTTATTCCACGGACGGGCTGCGGACAGCCCATGGACAGCCCACGGACAGCCCGAGGACTAGTATTGCTATAAACAACGATTTGTCAACGTAGCCGCAGACCACGAGGGAAGGGGGCCAACGGTGGGAAAAGGACTTATTTTCCGAGCTCTGAAAGTTCATCCGAAACGTAGATAGTGGTATTAATAGTACGGTAGTGACACCCTTTGGGTAGCCCGCTCACTCGCGTGCGTGGACATTTGGACTCTCGTTGTAGTGTGCGCCTTTGTCGTCCAACCCATTAAATCAACCATGTACTAAGTAACTGCCAAAAATTACTTCAAGAACGAGGGTTGTAGGAATACCCGAAAGAACGTCAAACGCCACTAAAATATCTGGTATGTGATAAACCGCGGGCTGTCCGTGGGCTATTCTTCCATCCGCGGGCTGTGTATGGGCTCCCCAAGAGAACACGGGGGGGGGGGGGGGGGGATCGACAACCAACTTTTTTTGTTTTGAGAGGTCAAAAATCAAGTAGAACGAAACTGAAAAAAAGAAAGACACGTTTTACACTACGAGATATGTTTCGACAAATATCCCAACCCGCTATTACGGGGGAACATAGTAAACATAGGACCAAATATTGTCAGTAAAAATAGGTAAATATGTAGGTTTTCGTGAGTACCGTAGGTCCTATTTACCATGGTCTCCCGTATTCGTTTGTTTTCATCTCCAACATGGTGGCGAATGTGGTTCCCTTTTCTCTTTTTGTTCGTGTACTGCACCCCTGGGCTGTCCGCTGACATTGTTTCCCATGGGATTCATATGACAATGTTTCTTACAGACTGCCCACGAGCTGCCCACGAGCTGTCCACGGACTGTCCACGCGCTGTCCAGCGTTGTACTGTCCGCGGGCTGTCCAAGGGCTATCCACGAGCTGTCCGAGGACATTTCTTCCCATGAGATGCCCATGACGATTCTTCATACAGACTGTCCATGAACTGCCCGCGGGCTGTCCGCGGGGTAGAAGGTTCCATGGAAGGAAGTAGATACCCTGACATAGAAGATGGAGGGTGCTCCCATGGAGAAAGTAGACTACCTTCCATAGAAGAAGGTGGAAGCTTACATTGGAGTACATGGAAACTTCGATGGAAGATTCATTCTACGGTCGGGATGCACCTACAAAATGTTCTGAGGCTCCTCACTTGATGACCAGCTCCATCAACCGTTCAAAACCACACTCTACTCGGAGAAACCGCGCGCGATTGATCGGACAAAAATCGCAATGCATAGATAGGTTAAAACGAAAAAATCAGCTAAAAAAACGAGCAAGATTCAACGACCACTCACTGGGTCAAGGCGCCCCCCCCACCAACATCAATATTTTTTTCGTTTTTCACCAAAAAAAAGCAAATGCTACTTCTCTATTATTGTCGTAGCACGCGTCGGAAGCAGACTCAAAACCCAAGCAGTGCATAACATTGCAAGAGTCGTTCAATTTTGGTGTGAACGGTCTAGACCTTACAGAGCAGGTACATTGCTGATACCTGGTGCGACGAACGAGCTAACGTTTGCGGGTGGGTTATCGTGTGTGATTTTCAGCCACGATCTAAAACACGTGTCATGATCTATGGCCGGTTGAACCTTTACTATGCAGACCCTGCAGCAGCATATCATATCTTCGGATTAGTATATACCATGGTATACCACTATTTAGTTAAAATAAAGGCAAGCAATTTTTTGTTTGAGCACTATTGATAGTAGTGTACAATGGTCCTACTTTTCAGGGGTAGAATGGCAAGTCACTTACGGTAATAATTAAGTAGATCGTGACCCATCCTACGTGTGCTGGGCTCCTTCTCGTCTGCGAAAATTGCTCAACGTATCTCTAACACATTTTATTTGTAGCGCTGAAATAGCAGTACCCGGTACTCCATTTATTTGCCTTTTGCGACGATGTGCTCGTACTACGAATACTGCAGTGTTCGTTTCAATCAAAACATCCACATAAAAAAAGGAATGCATAATGCAATGACACAGGGATGGCAATAACAAAATTAAAAAAATGAAATTTTCTTGTGTAGACATGGAAAAATGAGCAAAGGAAGTCTGGGGTTTGTAGAGAGGTGCGGAGTCGTCGATCGGATTAGAACAAGGGGATGGGGAAGATGGTCACAACGTCCGTGAGAGTGTAGCAGTCGGTTGGAATGGAGAGAATTGGGCAGGGAAGGGTTGAGAGATAAGAAGACAAGAAGATCACCAGGACCTGTTAATAGTGCGGGACTCTATACTCGTGGGTGTGTGCGAGCATAGGGACTGGCGCTGAGTAGAAGGTCGGCGGGTTGAAAGAAAGACGGGGGCTCCTAAGCTGGAAAGAAGAATGGGTCGACACGCGAGTGCTCGTAGCCAAAAGGTCTCGGTTCTTCGGGATGATTTTTTCTCCAACTCGTTCTTTGTTTTGTAGGTAGGTGGCATACTAAATGCTGCTACGCGAATAACCTCACATGCAATAATAGGTACTTACCCGTCCGTGGTTGGTGCATAGCCACGGGGACGGCCGTAGGTTAACCATAACGTTTCCTGCGAAGGAAGGGGGGTGCGGTCGCGTTGTAGTCTGGACCGCCGTCGCCCTAAACGTCCACAGATTGAACAGATCATCGATTCCTACTTCATGATCTATACATATTCCAGGGCAATACATCAAAACCTCTCATATACTGTAGTATGTGATCTACGCTATTAATTGTAGCTCATGTTGTTGCCGAGTAGGAGCTGCATGATGAGCTGCATGATTGAGCTAGCACATGTTCCCAGGGTTGGAGAATAGGTAGTGTGCGTATCCGGGGTCCTGCGCAACGTCCCACAAGGGCAGGTGGGGAAGTTGACGGCGTCACGTAGATAATGTATGATATGTCCGCGAGCGAGGCGGTGATATAGAAGTTAGTTCCCGCCAACAAATAATGAACAGTTCTGTTCATCTTGAAAACACTTGCATTCTCAGGACGGGACGAAATGATATGCGGTATCATCATCGGGGTTTGTCCCCATCACGACGATCGATCGTACTACGTGCCCCATTGCATGGCCTGCTGCTTGCTGCTTCTCCCTGTTAATGAAGTTCGTGCTGGGGTCTCTAGTAGTTCGGAAACCTACATACCAGGTATGTTCGTTCTTGTCCGAACAATAATACGTGGAAAAATAACAAGTAAATACTCCTGGACGTTCCCTCTAAAAAAAGGCAAACAGACGGTAAACTCTCGGGAAACTGGTGATGTGTCGTACACGATCGATTTGCTGTTGTCTGGCGAATATTTTGAATTCTGGCAGCGAAATAACTTGCCCACGATACAAAGTGCATTAAGTTGCCCGCGGTATCTTGGCATAGTATGTGGGTGTACCGTACGTGGGGTTCTACGAGAGAGGTATCACATTTGGGGGGGAAACCTTTCTGTGAGCCATCACGGCGTCCATACCGGGTGCCAGTTGAAGGGGGTATACAGTATCACAGTTCGTGGGGATGTCTCTAAATTGTTGGAGGTGCGTGCGCGCCCCATACATCCCAAGCATCAGCCGTATCCATGCGTATGTCACCGTTCGATTCCACATTATTATACCTTGGGGTGACACATATAGGAGTCTCAGAAAAAATAGGGTGAACCTCTCTATCGTAGAACGCCTGGTACCACCAACCATGCAGTGCGGTATCATATCATCGTCGTGGAAAACTTCACGCTCGCCTTGTTGTGCTAAGCGCACGATGGAAACGCGATCCGTATTGGATTCGCGCGATGCTCGGAGTCGACACGCACCAAGTCCGACGGTAAACGTACATTAAAATTAATGCGTGCTATTAGTCAGCCTGAGACGCTTTTCAGACCGAGGTGTCTGCGATAGCGGCGCTATCATATTAATAGTAGACTCCACGGCGAGAATAATTTACAGTCAAATTCAACCAACCACGAAGGACGTTGTTCCAGGGCGGCTACTATTACGGGGGGCCATAGTTAATAGAGCCCATGGTATGCACAACAACCTACCAGGTATATATTTAACTATATTTACTAACAATATTTGGCCCTATTAACTATGGTCCCCCGTACGTACACGTAATACTGCTGCGCCGTCAACAGAAAATAAACAACGGGTCGCAACCTTACAATGTTCGATTTTCTCTGATTAATTCTGTTTTTTCCTGATATATTCTCGATCGGCCATGATGGGGCAAATTCTCGAGCAGAGGGGGCCGGTGGAGCACGTTTGTTTATGTTTTTTCCTTCGTCAATTTCCGTTGAAGACGTGTGTGACACCCGTCCGCCGTCGATGCGATTCCAACGAAGTGAAGGGTCTCCCTTCCCCTTCGAATCAAGTGTGCTCGTGTCATACGTCATGAAGGTGAACTATTACAGCAGTGTACCGTACTTGGACCTACGGAGGAGGGCTGATAAATTTTGGCAACGGTAAATTACGATGGCAATGTACTACCGAGAGCGCCACATCTTCTACCCGTCCTTCTTTACTATCTGATACAACATCAAACAAAATGGGGGTGTACTACAACAACACCAGTCAGTGTATTCGTACATTGATATAGCGATTCCAAGTATTTTTCCGAGCGCTGGAACGACGGGTAAAAAACAAAAATGTGAGTACGTACCACAAGTTCCTGAGTAGACCGACATACATATATATCATATTATGCCAACCGAGTCGGGATGGGTGGAGCGTGTACCTTTTGTTGTTGGTCTACAGTAGTAGGCTTACCGCATCATCACTACTTCCCTTCTTCTTCGCCACCGCTGACAGTGGAGGGAGACTACACTGTCATCGCCATCACCACTATCATTGGCATCCACTACCACCACCATCATCACAAGCGGGAGTACAATCCCAACGCTCCTCCACCATGCACCTGGCCAGGTACACATGCTTTCTATTAACAGTCGCCGTTCGCTCGATCTGCGGTGCTGCTGGTGACGAGGCGGAGGAGGTGGGAAGCATGGCGCCGCTCAGCTTCCTGCGTCGAGGTGTGTGTACTGCTGCTGCTGCTGCTGCTGCTGCTGCTGCTGCTGCTGCTGCTGCTGCTGTTGCTGCTGCTGCTGCGTACTACTGTATGTCATCGACAATACCTCAGACGGTGATCGATTTCGTAGACTACAACAACATTTAGAGTGCTACTCTATTAATGCTGCAGGCTCATACCCACAGGGCGATGATCACGGCAAAAACTGTGATTTTAGATATTCATGGTATTACGGGGGACCATAGCTAATAGGACCAAATATTGTTAGTAGAAATGGTTAAATATATTGGTTTTTATCTATACGACAGGTCCTATTAACTATGGTCCTCCGTAATAGTCTAGGTCCAGGTATAAAAAAAAACCTGTCAAGTATTTTTGATTAAAGCAAAAACACGAGGCTCGTTTTTTGGAGGAATCTCGTAAGAGAATTGGATTTCAGCAGTAACAGTAGTAGGACACTTTGTGCTCAGAGGCGGGCAAGACACTTAATCCTACCAGGTACCAGGTACCAGGTATACAACAACAGCGAATACATTATTATGTTGAAGGGTAGTGTCACACGAAGGTTCTAAGGATTTATTTCTCATATTTATTATGATAAATCGGAAAAATGGGAACGAAGCCAAAAACGAGAACGGACGTTTTTTTTTAGAAAGCAAACCAATTGTGTACAACTCCGAGAAAAAAAGTTGACAGTCCTGTGGGGCTGTACAGCAGCCTTCGAATGAGCTGTCGCTCAGGCTGGAAGTCCTCGGCATCGCCGCGGTAGCCAGCATCTAGAGAAATCACAATAGAGCCAGCGTATATCGCTTTTTGCGCCCACCCAAAGGCACGAGATGGAGCATGACCGTTCTGACGAGCTCCTCTCACAGGGCTGGCCAAGGGGTTTCGCAGGATCATTTTGGTTCTCTGATACACCACATGGTTCTGGAGATACGGGTGAGATACGGGTGAGATACGGGTGATTATTGTTGGTGGGCGCCCAGATACTGTATAATCAAGTATTATAGGTATACCGCCTTAAGGTTCTTCTGCTGCTGTTGTTGCACTGCTTGCTGTAGTATAATATATATGAAGTCGACCTCACTACCAACCGCAAGTAAGTAGTGACAAGAATAGTCTTGTAGAGGGTCAGCACTGATGTACTACTATTCATGTAGAGGGCAGTGCCCACCCTACCCCTCGTGCCTTCAGTAGGTGACAGGGCTCGTCGACCGACTCCAAATAAATGGTGATCGTGATGATGATAATGTTGATGGTGATCAGTACTACTGTGATGATACCGACGACGATGATGATGATGATAGTGACCAGGATGATGATGATTGATGATGCTGACTAATTATGATGATTCGTAATGATGATGATGATGATGATGATGATTAATGATGGCGATGATGATGGACGCCACAGGGAATCAGGATGCTCAACAACAACCGCAACAACCGCAACAACGACTACTGACGTCCAGAAAAGGGCAGGAAGAAAGTCTGCCGGTAACCGAAGACACCCTGGAC
This sequence comes from Nereocystis luetkeana, assembly GCA_031213475.1. Lineage (NCBI taxonomy): Eukaryota > Phaeophyceae > Laminariales > Laminariaceae > Nereocystis > Nereocystis luetkeana. The sequence goes on along the minus strand of JARUPZ010001056.1, from coordinate 14,524 downwards.
AAGCTTCGAAATATGGTCGTCCTCGAGAGAGAGGGGGTCGTCTACTGTCCCGTTCCCAAGGTAAACGGGAGACATGCTAATTTAATAGTTAGAGCAGAGGGGGTACCCTGGGTACTGTAGGGCCCACCCGTCTATGGCCCGTGCTACGACAAGGGGCATGTATGCATGGTATATACCCTTTGCAGCCCTATTCACCGTTGGTTTTTCTGGCCGACGGCGCTCCTTGAACTCATGAACTAAAAAATACACAATCGCGTCGGAACTCTGTTGTTTTGTGTGTCTTGGTATGTTATCGGCAGCATGACAGCACACGATGCACGCTATGATACGTAGTGGTGCATCTATGCCCACAAGTAATACTTCCTGAGTATCCTTACTTACTCGATAACCTCTACAGTAGTATCACTAGGTCGCTTGAGAACCTCTACTGCTGTAGAAGTCGATATTTACGGAAGGATAAAATTTAATGGCATATATATACGCTATATTGTCGGAAGGCGAGCATAATAATAATAATCACAGTTAGCCACCCGAAAACGCCTTCAACTCTTTTAGTACGGTAGACCCGTACCGAAGCATGCGTCATATACCTGACTCCAATTCTGAAGCAACTCGTCCCCAAAACGAGACTGCGGTTCCAAAGGGGTCAAGAAGAGCGTCTCCGCTTAACACGACAAGCAACCCCTATACGGCCTACAACGTCATGATAATTACATCGACATGCTATAAAGTTAGAGGTGCGCCCTATTGTTTCGTGAGGCTCCTTGCTTGAGAAGCCCTATTATTATATACCAGTACGAGTATGTCATTACTAATCGTGTTTCATCTAACAAATGATCTTGAGAAGAAGTAAGAACGCGCAACTACTAAGTAAACGGTTCGTGAACAATGGCATGGCCAAGGTACACAAAAAAAATATGTATTTCAAAACAAAAATGGCATCCCAACGATTTCGGCTAGGTATATGATGTACAGAATAAAATATACCTGGTACCAGGTATATATTTTTAAATGTCGTTCAGACGATGTTGGGTTATTATGGAGCCCCTTTATCCGCGCACTATATGTTAGCCAAAACGTGTCGTCCACAAACTGCAACTTAGCCAAAAATTGTTTTACGAGTATCGTTCCTTTTGTAGAACGAGTCTGCATACATCGAAAAATAGTGCTAAAAAAACTAGAAAAGGCTTGCCTTGTTGGTTAATTATTGTTCAGCCCAGAAGGCCTGTGTTGAGTTCATAGGTCGGGACACTTTATATCCCTTGTTAGGTTTGCCTATTTATTGACCAGGTACTCGTCGGTGCTCACGTGTGCTGAATGCTTAGCGTTATAGGAAGACCATCTTCGTTCCTTTCGAGCTCGATGAGAGACCAAGAGCAAGGCTCCTGCCTCGCTGGAAAACCTTCTGGTTTTCCATCAAAGATACGCCTCCCAAGTACTACGAATACGTCCCCAAAACCTGAACCCAGGTAATTACCCGACGTTCGGCCTCGTTCAAAGCAGCATCACACCCCCATAACACTAGGCCACTCTATAACGATCCGTATATATATGCAGAAATATGGGAAGTTCATGGAAACCCCGATTCCACGAGCTAAAGCATGAGTCGAAGATGCGACTCTTCCAAACCGACTCCCACACCTCTAGACGGCAAGGTTACGAAGACGGCAAGGTACGCCGAAAAAAAGGTCTAGACGTGAGGGACACAGGGATAAATCGTCAACGAAAGCCATCGCGCCATACCACCCGCGAGGGGGATAGGTCGAGAAAGAGTCTACGAAAACGCGAGGTTGTCCCCCTCCTTCAGCAGCTCCCGGTCATGCGGTTAAGAGAAGCGAAAAACAGCTATCCAGAAACGCCTCGAGATCAACGTGGCCCCATCGCGATGATGTAGGAGACGCGTTGGACAGGACTTTCCCGACCATCCGGGGAACGGGAAATGGACCTTTAGCTCTCTCGCCACGATAATTTGCGGTGTTGATCCGGCACCCCGAACCAACAGCGCCAAAGCAACCGTCAGTATCTTGGTCCGTTGGGCTACTGGTAAAAGGTTAACCCATCGCCAACCCAACCTACAGAAAGTCTTAAGGCACTCTCTCCCCCTGGATAGACGGGTCGACGAGTGTCACCAACACGCGGTTCCAATCCTGGGGATCCTGAAGAAATTTTCACATTCTTGACACGAGGAAAGTCGCTTTCTCTAAAAAGCTTTGTTCATGGTGGACGTGAAAATCAACTTTACGCGCAACGACCCATGCCCAGCCGACAACGCAATTTCTTAATTTCAAAGGTCGGGACGCTTCGTACCCCTTGTTAGGTTTGCCTCTCGAGCAGGTATTCGTTAGTACCCACGTGTGTTGAATGCTTAGAGCTAGGAACAGAGCAGCTTTACTCATTTCGAGCACGACAATAGACTGAGAACAAGGCTCGCACCTCGCAGGGAAAGCCCCCTGATTTCACATCGAAGATACGCCTCCCTAGCACGTACTACAAATATGATCCCATTACCTGAACCCAGGTAATTACTGGGCGCTCGGCTCCATTCAGAGCGCTACCATTACACCTATCACTAAGAAACTGTTGACCCAAAAAAGGTACAAGGTACACCACTCCTACCGTGGTACGCGTCATACGAGTATACCTACAGTACTAGGCCATGGTGTTGTTGCTCCTGGTGCAACGTCAATATTAAAGAAAAGGTAGTATTGGGGTGGGAGGTACGGAGGGCCTCCAGTTAGTAGCTTCAGAAGATGTACTGTAGGCGCAACCCTCCCTTTGACCGTGAGTGGAATGCGCCGACGACCGACGGGGAACTTTGAAGGGGAAAACCCGCCGAAATCAACGCCAATTACTACAGTATAGCATCGGCCAACGAGAAACAGTCCGGGCTGCCAGAGTAGAGTGTGTGTCCGAACTGCAATGAGTAGAATGGGCTGTAAGGCACACGCTATACATGCGCATCCTGGGTGAAACTCGAAAACGACAAGTTTAATTGTGGTCTTATCGAGCGTCTACAGTAGTACGGGCTGACAGTACTGTAGGCGCTTGATAAGATCGCGCACATCTGCCGTTTATAAGGACGCTATCCTGAACTCAAGCCAGAAGGTTTAAGCGAGGGACTTACATAACACAGTTTGGGTACCATCGTTTTATTCCCTATTTTTTCCGTTAAACCCCTGCTGTTGTATACACTTACTCGCAGCCCACGCATCGGGTTAGCCCATGCAGGGGGTTGGTTGCTCATAGTGTTCGTCACATTACTGAAGTAGCTCACCAACAGACACATGCGGCAGCAGTTCCTTCCATACCGAACGGATGGGGTTTAGGGCACGACGTTTCACAGAGCCGTTGTCTGTTGACGGGTGTATACGGCTCCTCATCAAGTTTGGAGACGCCGAGTCACCACGTACCGCAGGTTCCCCCCCTTACCGTTTGTAGCATGCCTCACAGATCTCTCGGCGGACTGGGGTGTCCGCGGGCTGTCCACGGGCTATTCACGGTCTGTCCAGGGTTAGCCGTCCACGGGCGAAAATAAGTTGTGCACGAGCTATCTATGGGGTGTCTATGGGCTGCCCAGGGGTTGTTCGTGGGATATCCGCGGGCTGCCCACAATCATGTCCCGGACAGCCCATGGCAGCCCGTGGACAGGTTGCGGCCAGTCCGCGGACAGGTCATTGACTGTCTATGGGCTCCCATGGGTTCCATGGGCTGTCCGTGGGCTGGCCGTCTATGTCTCTGGGCTGTCTGTGGGCTGTCCGCACTGTCTATGAGCTGTCCATGGGCTGTCCGTGGACTGCCACTGACCGTCTGTGGGCTGCCCATGGACTTCCATGTACAGCCCACAAACAGCGCATGGACAGAACCCGAACTGTGCATGGGATGTCCGTGGAGTGTCCGTGGACTGCCCTCCGCCTGAACGTGGGGGTTCTGTGCCCTGAACATGGGCTACCCGTGGACCGTCCGTGGGTTGTTCGCGTTTTTTGCGCGCATCGCCCATCGACTGTCTGTGGGCCGTCGGTTCACCGTCCGCAGGCTGTCCGTGGGGCGTTGGTGGCTTGACGTCCACCGACTGTCAGTGGACTGTCCGTTGGCTGTCCGGGGGTTGTCCCTGGGTTGTGCCTCGTATGGGATGCCCATAACCATTCGTCGACAAGTTAAATAATGTCGGTCGTCGAGCGGGTGCTAACGAACCTCCGCAAGCAATAATGTATATTGTGTACGGCGTACGGTGACGATGCTGACCGAAACAAAGCACTAAGCAAGAGGATGTATCACATGTGTGGTGTCGACAAAAGGTCGATATGGGAGCAGTTATTTACCATGGATAATACCAGGTACCTGGTACGCTGGAGGTCTCTGCCGAAGACAGAGTCAGCGTTCCTATGTCTTGTAAAGGTGTTTCGGTGCGTCTCTGGCGGGGTTGGGAACGTTTCGGTGGATTTTGTGGGGGTATTTGACGGGTGTTGGTAGGTCTTTATGGGATTTGGTGGAATTCGGTGCGTGTTTGATGGGCCTAGATAGTTGTTGGGGAGCGGAAGAGTCGAGGGTGGCGAGGGGCGTGCCTCCTTCGCCGCTCTCGTATCAAAGCTGTCAATTCTTTAAGCTCGGAATCAAAGCTGCGGTGGTCAAAATCGTCCAAGCTTTCGGACAAACCCTTCCACGAATCGAGACGTTGGAGATAAATGCCTACCAATCTTGAAATCTGATCGGGCGTGGTGTACAGAATGATACAGCTGTACTTGCAATGTAGTGCTTGGCACGAAGAAGGGTAGGTAGAGAACAAGCAGTCCACACCGTGAGGGTTAACGTTCGTGTCTGGTGTATCCACCGTAGAACTGATAGCACGCCTTGCACTATTTAGGTACTGTAGACGTTCGTACGGTTGTATCGCCTGTACTTTAATACCGGAAAACAATGTCAACAACACACCGCTTACGGATCTGCCTGTTGTGGTCGTGATGTAGCGTCTTGTTCAGCACACAACCATATACCTCTAGCATACCTGTAGCACAGACAGAAATAACTTCGTTCGTGCCTTCAAGTGATTCCCACACAACGCATAATCTTCAAGTGGCATACTCTATCTACTCGCCGTGATTGAAAACTTGAGGAACCCTACAAACTTTAACCTCGTTTGAGATCCATGCCAGCTGCTTGACACGCTGCATAGTGCCATCGCCTCGACTCGATACCACACAGCGGCACCTCTACTCGGAGTGTGTATCTGTTGTATGCGCGCACGGTGTATGCGCACACCTTGACCTTAACATTTTCTGAAAAAACACAATTTTGGCAGAGTGCTTTGTCCTATTACGGGGGGGCATAGTTAATAGGACCAAATATTGGTAATAAAAATGGCTAAATATATATTTTTATCTATACCATAGGTCCTATTAACTATGGTTCCTCGTAATAATGTTTCTGGCTTTCCTGGGTTGTTAACCCCTTTAGAACCGCAGTTCCGTTTTGGGGACAAACCAGTCAAATTTTAAGTACTTTGTCCCCAAACCGGGACTGCGGTTCTAAAGGGTTAAGGTTCCTGTTGATTTTTTTGTGTCTCCCTAATTCCCTGATTTTGTTTTCTTCGCGAGAGACATGTTATGTGTCCGGGATTTTTGCCCTCTGTTAAATTCCTCGATTTTTAAGAAACACGTTCCTGTTTTTCATGGTTTTCCTGAGGGTTGTTTCAAGAAAAAGAGGCCAATTCGGTCAAAACGTTCTTCACTAATAACCGAGCCTAGCATACGCACGTCATTGGTCAGGTGGCCAGCACGGAATGGAAAAGGTCTCTCCGCTGGATGGCGGGCATCGAAGACTGGCGGGGGGAACACGGCCCCCTGCTCCCTATCGTCAAGAATGGCCTCGAGCGACTGGCAGACCGGGGTGTCGAGGAAACACGGCAGGCACTTGAGTCCGACCGCTACCTGAAGTAAGGAGGGGTCTGGCATGGTTGATAATCAACAGTATCATATACAAGACAGGGTTTATTTTGATTTGATTGTTGAGTACTATACCAGTATGCATTGTTCGTGGTTCATCTCCAGAATAAACTGTTACAAGATGTACATCAGTACTATGTACCACTCCTGACGGAAACATAAGGAACGCTTGGTGCAAATATTGGTGCTTAAACGGTCCTTGTGTTTCCGTCCAGCGTAGCCACAAGTTTATTTCGTGTATGGTGTATACATAGTACAGAAGGCCGAGGCGTCGGGGATACAACATCGTTCTCCTAGTAAGTGCAGTATTAACATTGTACAGGTGCCTAATTTGGCTCTAGCTCCAAGGGTTTATTTCTTGTCGCGGCTACGGGAGAGGAGTTCCTACATGGGTTTATTGCCACGGCAACGCGAGAGGAGTTCCTAAATGGGTGTATTGACACGGTAACGCGAGAGGAGTTCCTAAATGTAAATGGGGTAAATCCGACCGCTATTATTAAGAGCGAGGAATAGGGCTGGCGCAAAAAACGCAAAAAATGACAGTCAGAAGTGGGCAAAAATGGTGGGCAGAAACTTGAGGTGCCTTATCATACACCGTTTCCCCTTATCGCGGAGGCCCCTCGCACTCTACCTAAGCCCTCACTTTGCGTCAGCGACGGGTGTAAGCACGGCGTAGCAGATGGTTCACGCGTCGGTTCCTACGCTGAGGCGGGAGCAGGGGGCATTTTGCTGCTGCCTGGGGTCGGGGTCATCGAACGGGATCAGCGCCCCACCCCCGTGCGGTGTCTATTTGCTGGCGAGTTTCATCAAACCTCGATCAACAATATTCCTACCAGGTAGAAAAGGTTGTTGTCTTTGAGAAGTCAAGTTAAATACGTTGATGCGATGCCCGATGGGGGCCGAAGCCCGAACCCCGGAGCAACGCAGGTTACCGTGAAAAGTCGTCGTGAAACATTTGTGTGTCTAGACGAATATCAACGACAGAGCGTTGTGCCGCTGCTGTCCGATACTAACGCATCGCGAAGCACAACATGTACCATGTACTTGTTTCCCTCTCCGTTTCCTAGCTTGCTAATTTAGAAGCCCGCAAAAAAAAACAGTTCCAAGATAGTTTATCGTTTTTCGGCAGGATTTTGTCGACGATGACAGCCCTCCAAAAACTCCTGCAACAGTTGCTCGAGTATAGCTTAATCGTCTTGACTATCACTGTCATTGCGTCACTCTCTGCGAACGCTATGTTCCTAGTCTGGCCCGCCTGCAAACCTCAGTCAATGAATGCCCGCCCGCCTCTCATGTGTCATCCACACTCGGCAACAGGTTTGTGGTGGTGCGAGACCCGGCCGAGCGCATGCTGTCCGCCTTTCTCAACAAGTGCGTGACCGACGGCTACATGAGGTGGGCCATTTGCTGATAAGGCAGTTGATCGCCTGACCTCCCCCCGCTCCCACTCCCCTTCCGAATACCGGCGCCCTCTATACTAAACCCGAGCCGGACACCGGATGGAACCATGTGAATTTCTGTGGCAGAATCCGCGGTATCTCCAGATAACGTTAAACACGTCAGACAGATAGAAAATCAGACATATCAGATAAATCAGATAAATCAGATAGACCTGATAGACCTGATAGATCAGATAGACGAGATAGATCAGATAGATCAGATAGATCAGATAGATCAGATGAATTTTGACCTGCTGCCATGAGATGTTTTTCAGGACCAGTACAGTACATATCCACCTAAGCCGGTCGCCCCGGTGGTTCAGGTGGTTAACCTCGAATTCTACTTATTTGAGTCCTGGGTTCGAGCCCCAGGTGGGTCGGACTTTGACTTTATTTGCAAAAATAAAAAAGGATTCAATTGTTGAGAGCGCCTTGCAGCGTGGGTAGGCACAATTCGATGCGAGTCGACGAGGGAAGAAAAGGCTGAAATCTTCTCGCGATAAAAATGAAGGCACGTACCGTAGCGGGAAGGGGGGAGAAGAGCCTGCTATGTGACCCCGGCTCTGAGTTACGACTTGGAAGGAGAGAGAGAAGAAGATGTGCGAAGATAATAAATGGGATGAGAAAAAAAATGTGTATATATATATATATATATATATATATATCCAACCAAGGAGACGTGGTCTGCGTATATCATGCAGACTTTACGGCCCCCCAACCTTTGACTTCAGCTAGATCCACTACAGATCAGGAAGATACACCCTGTGGAAAATCTACATCATAGAGTAGCAATCGAATATCTGCGTATGATCTATCTGCCCGAGGTGGGAACATTATGCAACAACCCTTGCCCGAAAAAGTCGTTTTCACTTTTGACCGTGTCGCGCTTGGCAGCACGTGCGTGGCGGCGGCTGGAAACAGCAACACAATGCTACATATACCGTTGTTATATAAGCTATCGTGCAGGATCTGTCTAGTACAGATGCGACGCAGGACACACGTGCTACTCCAGACCATTCAGACCATACAAACTCCCAACAGGCGACATAAGCTGGACAATACCACTGTACCAACCAGGGGTACACCTGCCCTGATACATCTACAGAATCTAGATATTAAGAAATAGATTTTACATATTTCCGGATGTGGGCAAGTTTTGCCCAACGTCGACAACGCTGGAAACGTGGAACTCTCATGTAATTCGCGATACACAATTTGTCGAGTCGAGGCCAGCATCGGATAAAGTGGTATTGATTGGTTGCATTTTGATGTAAACCACGGGTCGCATACCAACAACCATTGGATTGTTTGCGTCCCAGAGAACTTAACGGGGGAACGAGAACGCCTTTTTTACGGGGGAGGCATGCAAATCAGAACCAAGCATTGTGGGTAGACCTAACGGGGTACATGACTCTTGGATTCATCTTCGATTCTGAGTAGTATAGCAGTGTGTTGTAGCCCCTTGTTCACAGCACGTAGCAATTTCAAAGTGTGACCGAACGCCAAGAGGGTCCACCTGCTAGATTCGTCCCCTGCACGCTGCCTGCAGTGTCAGCGGCTTGATCATCAGAGGTAAGTCAACGCACGACAACCAAAACACCACAGCCTTCGCGCGATTGATTGAGCTGTTCCCCCCCGTCCCCTTCATGCACATACACCCTCACACACCAAAAACAACTAAGAATCTCAGAGATGAGAATTTGAATGTTTACGTCTCAGTTTAACGTATCCCCTGTGCATAATACGGTGTGTAACATCTTGTTTTCTGCCCTACGAATGTGATACCCCCCCCCACCGATTCTTGTTTGGGTTCGGTTGTCGTTGTCGGCAGCGGAGCGATCAACACCACCGGATCGCCGTCCTGCAGGTATCTGGAGCTGATGCCGGAGCTGTTCCCTGGCACGACGAAGGCGTCGCTAAGGAGCCACATGATACTGAAGCGTAAGGGAGCACACGCTAGCATAGCCAGACATCACGGCCTCATCGTTAATGTATTTTTGATATATGGTGGACACCCCGGGTGACGGCACCGGTCGACCAGGGGATTTCCGCCAATCAGAAGTGCCCTTTGAAACCAATTGACCATTAGGGAACTTTGGAGCAGGGAACAGAACCATTTCTCTCTCAGCACAGCGTTCCGTCGCTC